>CAUYRT010024889.1:0-27943 GCA_963574885.1 Lepilemur ruficaudatus
CATTTAATTGTACACTTAAAATGGAGTAAAGACATGATATGTAAATTACACTTCAATAAAGAAAAAAATAAAACTAAAAAAAAGTTAAATTGGAAACTGAAAAGCCAGGCTTGTCTTATGCTTCACAAAAACACCTAAGTATTGGATTGTTTAAGGCAGAATTATTTCACACAGCTCTCTTGAGCTCTCAGCATTAGGCAGTCTACCACGTCTAAATGTTACAATCAATCCATAGATGAACTCCTAAAGAAAACGAATGTTCCCAAATTCCATAAAGATTGACGATGTCCCTGAAAGGAAGGCATATATTTTGTGACACAGCAAGATTTCTTATATGTCCCGGGAGCCACTGACTGCAGACACATTGCTATTCAAGTAGTGGTAGTTAATGATTTAATCTTTATTCCATTTGTTTAATATGCAGGTTATTTGTGATGCTAAATGCAATGTAATTGATGTAATTTAAAAGTTCCAGGGATAATGTCATGATTAATTCATCTGTAAACAATCTGGCATCTTTCATTTTATTGAGGCAGGCAAAATTTTTAACTAGCTGAAATGCGAGTAAGAACATTTATGACAACAATTATCATTTAAAAATATAATGCAGTATGAAAGATGAATGTCCTACAGGGCATTTTGCATTTGCTGTAAGGTCTTAGGAGCTGTAATTCGGCATGATTCATGATCTCTGTATGAAAGAAACACGAGGACAGCATAACTAGCTTTGTGTCTTTGGGCTGAATAAGGTTTTAGAATTTCATGAAGGAGGTCATTGAGTATATTTTAAGGGTCAATTTCTTGAGAGTTTTGTTGTCCCTATGCAACTATTCATTCATTGAATCATTTATTCACCCATTCAACAAATATCGTGGAGTGCCTTTTAAAGGACAAGTGCTTTGGAAGGGACTGGGTCTATGTATACATATATTGTTTGTGCCATCAAGGAACACCTAAAGTAGTAAAGAAGATAGTTTAAGTAAAATATAATTAATATGCCACTACACGCATAAAATGGGTATTATGGAAGCAATGAGAGAGGGCATTGGACCCAAGCCTGGGGGACAGACAGGATGATCAGAAGCTGCTGGAGGAATTGCCATGTGAAAACTGCATCTTATTAAAGGATGAAGATAAAATCTAAGTAAAGTGGTTCCAGGCAAAGATGACAACATACAAAAGCAGGAATTTTAAAAACAAAACACAACAAAAAAACCTCTGTGTTATTTGTGAGCTGCACCACATACGTGGTGTTGTAACGGAGCAATGCCCAAGGCAAGGAACATTGTGGTGCAAGATTGGAGGGTAGAAGCATGCTAGAATGTGGAGGACCATGTGGATCCTGTTATAGCATTTAGACTTTATTCTGTAGATAGTCATGAGAACACTATTATTTTAGGTAGATTACCCTGAGGCTTTGAAAGGCATGAGACTAGGGGTGCAGAAAAACTGATTAGGAGTCTGTTGATACAATCTGGTGAAGAGATGATAAAGGTGTAATTAGCACTGGGATACGGCAGTAATTTGGGAGTGAATTGGAATATTCAGCCTAAATTTGCAGATTCATAAGCTTAGAAACCAAAGGCAGAATAAGCAGGGAAATTTCAACATGTAGTGAAGTAAGGGTTAAATAGATGGCGCAGAAAGAAAAGCTCATAAGGATGACAAAAAAGAAACGGTGAGACAAACACTTGGAAAATTAGGAAGAGTGTTGACATAAAATCTAAGGAACAAGGGAAAATTCTAACGACATGGTAAAAATAGGAAAGGAAGCTTTAACTATTAGTTTATCATCAGTGACTTTGGAGCAGCAGTTTCAGTGGAACACTGTGGATGGAATACAAATTTCAGTGGGTAGAGTAGCACACGGAGTTGGGAGTTGAGGAAATGGAGGTAGCATATCGACAGTTGTGTCCCTGAAAGCACTGTGTCCTGAGAGCCCGGTTCCTGAATGTTCTGGATCCTCAATTTGCCATTGACCGTGGCCAACGTTGCAGTGGAATATACACATAAAGGACAAAAAGCAGTCAAACAATTACTCGTTATCATTGCCTAAACCTTCCAACACAAACTCCAATGTATTCTTCTACTGAAATAAACTGAGTTAATGATGTATTAATAAATTTTTCAAATGCAGACTTGTCTGTAAAAACAGCTGGGTCAACGAATTGTGTGGGGGGGAGGGATTAACTTCAGGGGCTGCACCTGTGAAGAAAGAGTAAAAGTGGAGCAGAGTCGCACATTAACAGAATACGTCCAGGCTGCTTTATGTTTTTTGTTTTTGGAGGGGTGTGTTAAGGGAGGGGATGTTAATTTTATTGAATAAACAATGTTTTCTAAGCTCTTTACAAGTGTTAACTATTAGTTTTTTTTTAATTTGATGAAATAAAAATTATTGTTATAGATGAGTAAATAGAAACACAAAAAGAACAAGTAAATTGCTAAAGGTCACACAGTTGTGAGTAGAAGTGTCAAAATTTGAACTCAGGCAGTTTGGTGCTAGAGTCCCTGCTCTACCATGCTATAAATATGCTAAGTTGTGTAGTTTATTGGGTTTACTAATAAAGACATAGAGTAGTGAATTAAAGATATTACTTGGGATCGCCTGGATTCAATTTTGCTCTATAATAACTAAAGAAGTCCTTTAATTCAGAACTTTACAAACACAACCATAGTTTAGTTTATGAAAAACTAAACTCATGTCATGTAATGAGCTCCTGTATTAATGTATCTATAATATTAAGAATAATACACAGGTGCAATTATACTGATATTTATCTATTGGCATACTTAGCCCTGGGTTTCTGAAATGAATCACCTTCAAGAATGAGTATCCAGGACTAGAGCAGAATGCAAACATTTTGCAAGAAGCAGTTAGAAAAATGAGACAGTGTGATGGGAATTTGGCTGGGGATTAGTAAAAGGCATGTTAATCAGCTACGAAGCCTGAGTCTGAATAGCACACACTGGCAGTGGACCAACTCGCCTGGCTTTATGACTTGACTTTTACCAGCAACAGTCAGTAGAGCAGGAAGCTATGTGTGTATGTCTCTGTGTGTTTGTGTGTCACAGGTTGGAGAAGCAAATGATCCTGTCTACTCAGGGTTGCGGAAGGGAAAGGCAGTAAGGCAGATGGATAAGGGAGCAATTGGAATTTTAGGAATATATATTTACATAGTTTTGTACAGTTCAGTAATAATCCAGATAAATTGCCTGAGCCAGATGGTTGGTTTATCCAGCCATGCGGTGTGCCTTTTTGTATGCAAATGAAATGTCTACATATCAAGAGAGCTTTGGGAAGAATCCAAAATGAAGCAGCCAATTTGACCTAAAAGGTGATAAATTTAGGACTCGGAGAAGAGAATATTGGAAGTTGACAATATTGTTTCCTAATATGTTCTAGTGATTTAATTTTAATAAATGGATGTGAGCTCAATGGTCATCTAATTGTTCTGTAATAGATGCATTGTAGAGTCATCTTTTGCATGAGTATGGTGCAGAGGAGACCAATAAAACTAAAGTTTTCTGCAATTTTTGGTTCATTCAAACCATTTGAATTTTAATTTCCCAAAAACTCATTACTGGGAGAAAATTAAGGAGCCCTTAACTGATTAAGAAGTTGCACATTCTCACAATGGCCTCAAGGAAATGCCTGCCAGATCAAAGTTGGGGAAGAGAGCACAGTTGACCAGAATGGGAAGGAGGCCGGAAGGTCATGATTAAACTAATGCCATCTAATTCACCTAAAGCCCCTGCCACCCTCAATAAATGTGTTCTTTATCAAGTAATGGTCCCTCCTTTGACTGGGGTGGGGTGGAGGATGTGACTCTCAGGTTGGCCAGTGACTAGCTCAAAAGAAGAGATGGCAATTCAAATACTGCCCTTGACAATTTAGGATGGGCAAAGTGTGTTACTGAGTCATGCAGGATTAGGAACCAAAGCAAAATTTGAAAGAGAGAGAAAACTTATAAAGTAGTATCAATTATGTGTAACCAAAGGATTCCTCCTGGAAGAGAGAAGAGGATAGGATATTAATCCTATGAGTGAGAGACCAAGTAGTCCCTGACTGTTACATTACAGAGAAATTACTGATCTTGGTGGAGTAGATTGAGTTGTCCAGTCATTTTGGTTAATTCTTCCATTCCTCTGCTTCTCCTAATAGACAAATAGTCTCTGATCCCTGGCCACAGAATTAAGTGTATGACCCAAGTCTAGCCAACTACATTATTTCATCTGCCTGGCAACAATGATTGGCCCAAGACGGAAGCATGTGACTAAAGCAGGGCAATTCATATTTTTACCCTTGGAGTTGTTATCTGGGCATTGCTAGGAAAAAATTACTTTTACCCTGAGGGTTGCTAAACTGAGATGCTGATTATAATCTTCAGTAGTCACAGTGGAGGTAGAGCATGTGAAGTAGGAGATAAAGATCTGCCCCCAAGGGAAAACAAAAAGCCCAAATGAGAAATAAATAGAGAGAGGGTGTTCATTTCCACCCAAGAAGCTCTGGCTGTACTGCTTCAATGCTGTAAACTACACTTGAAATTATGTGTTCTGATTTGGTTACAACATCTTCATGTCCCAATTTTAAGTCCTACACTGCTCTAAACAAAATTAACCACCTAAAAATAATCCATCATTTCCTCCATCCCCCACTCACCCGCCAGTCATCCAAGAGTGTGTTCTTTGTAAAAAGAACATTACTGACTAAAACAGGAACTTGAATAATCAAATAATAAAAGGATATGGTCAGAAAGAGGAATTTCAGGATTCAAGAACTTAAAAATGCCGCAGATCTGAGAGATGGTGAGATGTAACAGAAGCAGCGACTGATGAAATAAATCAGATTCCTTCAATGCATATCCCTAGGGCCCTTGAGAATGTGTTAGAGATATGGACAGAGAATGTCTTGTTTCGTTTGGAAAATCATCCAGAGGGAAAGGAGATTGCAGGGTGACAGGTCCTAGCAGTGAAGATTTTGAGTCAATGGTAGACATTGAGTGAAATCAGAGAGAAAATCAGACGGTAGATGTAGAATGAAATCAGGGCCATAGTGGGGGAGCAAAGCACAGATGAAGCAGTGATACTGTAATGGAGCCTACAGAACATATTCTCATGTACAAGCAGAACATTAGATTATGTCTATTTTAAATTGTGTGGTTCAAGTGAAAAGCTGTTTGTTTGTTTTTGCTATTTGGGATACCAAAGAGTATTTATGGAGATCAAAAGAGATTCCCTCAGGACTAGACTCTGCAGAAACAGCACAATTTACGTTCGGGTACAGCTTTGGTTGTGAAAGCTGTCTACTTAATGGGAGTGTTGTTTGATAGTTATCACTTTGATTTCCACAGGGACCACAGGATATTCCAAGGCCAAAGGTGAGTGTAAATATAAAGTAATTAATTAATCCAAATTAATCTCCACTAGGTGGCAGCACATTACGGTTTTTATAATAACCCTAGTCTTTAAATATATTTATATACTAGTATATTTAATTACTGCTGAAATTTTACGATTTTGCTATGCAAATTATTTTCCCATATGTGGATCTCTTGGAGGGTTATTTATTAAAATTTCCTCCTTTTATAGATGAGTCTGATTCAAGACCGTCAGATACTGAGTCCTATACAAAAGTTTCTGACCAATTTATGGGCTTTGGTTTCGGACTATACAGAGAAAGGATACATTTTTTGAACCGATCCTTTAAAAGGGGACATATTTATAACATTTTCTTCATGGCACATGTAGCTAGTGGTTGACCTTAGGCAGAGTTAAAACACTGGACAATGACTTCCCATTCCACGGTGCTCGCGTGAGTCTCACATTGCTGTACTTTCAGCACAGTGTCATTTGGTATTTGATTAAGAGCTGTCTCCCATGTAAGCCGTATGACACATGATGCCAGAGGCCACGCATTTTATTTTAATTATATAAATCAGAAGTTAGAACAGGCCCTGGCAAGCAAGTAGGTGTTATATGAATATTTTCGAGTAAATGTATGAGCACAGAATATTTTATGTGGTTTCTTATATAGTAAACATACATGCAAAGCTAATGTATCCTCTTTCACTGGATTTCAAGAAAACTCCAGTGTAAAAGGAAAAAAGTAACAAAGTCAAAATCTTAGACATACCAAAAATGAATGATACAGAGACTTTAAGTAGTCAGAAGCCATGCTAACTGGTTTCTAAACAAAGTAAAGAACACCATGCTAAGAACACACTGTATCTCAAAGGATAAAACAATAACATCAAACCTCTCTCCTCTGCATTACAAATAACATTTGCATTTCAATGATACTACACTCTAAAGAATATGTTCTACTAAGTTTGTTAGATAAGCCACATGTGCTCTGTATCAAATCACATAGTAATAAAAGTGGTCTAGTTCTTTGATAGATTTGCATAATTCCCTAACTGGACTACCATTGATTCCCCTTAAGAAATGTATATAGACTTTCTATGAAAAACAGAGTTTCTTAGATCCAACTTCCTATGTGGAATGCATTATTACTTTATAAGAAAATAATTTCTAGCTGTTTTCTCTTTGTTCCCAGAAGCCTTTCCAATCCCTTTATATATCTATCCTAGAATGTTCAATTTTCCCAGGCCCCTTAAAAATCATTCATGCTTCTCTACTCATTTTCACTTGTTAATCTTGACCCAGTTTTCTCTTGGTCTCATATTTTACTGTTCTACTTTTATTCCATCTCTCTCCCTTCTCCAACTCCCCTAAATAAATTGTATTTTCAGGTCATCATAACCCTATTTGATTTTCCTACCAAACAGCTTTTCTGGGAGACTCAGGTGGAACATTACTGAATGAGAAAAGGCATTACTTTGCTAGGATACAAAATTTCTAACAAAGATTAATTCTTTTTATCATATGAAATAATCGATAATAAATTATTAATAAAATAATACCTTTAGTGGCATTTTAAATTAGAGTACAGGGTGTGATCACAATCACTGAAATTCACCAATTCTCAGTTTAATTAATTAATTCAGCATACCACAGAGGTTGTGTGTCTCTTTTATAGCATACTGCCCTTGGTTTTCTTCCTAGTGGACCTGAGATATACATCTTCCTAGGAGTTTGGTTAGGAGATTAGAATTGTTATAAAAGAAAAGTAAAGAGAAAGAATTACTGTTCCAAGTAGAATTTTTGCAGGAAGTAAAATGTGAAAGATTTCCCAAAGAGTATCAAGAGTCAAACTCAGAGTTCTCATATGAAGATGTTTCTTTTCGAATGTATAGAGTTTACACCTGCCATTGATGAGAGGTAGGCCTTGGAACAGACTGTGGTCCTAAGGAATCAGGGAGGTAGAGTAGAGGAAGAGAAAGTCTGACACTCACTTTATGGAACTATGGAGGTGAGAGATTTTGAGACGTATGAGAAAGGAGATAAGAGAGGCAGAAGATCAGACGCATGGGTCCTCATCTCATCCCTCCATGTTAAATGTGTTAGATGGGCAGTCCAGAAATGCCAAGGATGGGCTTTTTACTAGAATAATGTTTGGGACCCTGGAAGGGTGGGGGTGGTCACATCAGTGGAACCACAGTAGCACAGTGTGGTTACACAGAGGCCTGATATTTAGCAACCCTGAGTCGCTCTTTCTTCCTGTGATGCGTGCGTAGAGCTGTTTGTTCTAAGAAGGTGGCTGAGTAGAAAGTCGGCTGCTCTGCCATGTGATGGACTGCCAAGACCAGGGGGGTTGCTGGAGGATGTTATGGAGATGCGGAGAGGTCTGTGGCGCACGTGAGAGTTAAAATGAGGTCAGCTTAGCCATTGATCACTACTGGACGCTGACCAAGTTATGGGAGACCACTTTAAGCCACATTGCTAACATGTTAGCAATGGTCAAGAGGACAAAGTCCTTGAGCAAGGGTCAAAGAAGGGAGAGAACATTGCGGATCCCAGAAGAACTCCAATCCACCAACGGAAAAATATTCTCACCTTGGGTAAGAGAAAGAAGATCGCAGAAATCTGAAAATTAAAAAACTCTCTTAAAGATACTGGGGAAGACTTAAGTGTTCAAGCTAAGTTTTAAACAAAATGATGCTGTTTTAAATTTTTTCCCCAATTGGAGCAATTTTTTTTTTTTTTTGATGGGGAGAAAGGGTGAAAAAGTCTTGAAGAAGATTGAATCAATTATACAAAATGAATAATCTGGTTGATTGATATTTTTGTACATTTAAGTTACTATGTGAGTAAATTTGTAGCTTTGCTACAAACATGAATTGTGCCACAGTAAACAAGTTATTTCACTGCTGTGAATCCTAATTCACACTTCCATTTGAAAAAGTAAAGGAGTTGGGCTATATAATTCTTAAGGACTTCTCCAGTTGGGAGAGTCTGTTTGTATGTGTAGTATGTCCTTTTTATGTAGAGGACATCAATGTTCCATTGTTTTAATTTGTTTTTATGATAGAATCAAATTGATGTATCGAGCTGGACTCTTTCAGCCATGGTTGTGACTAGAGTCATCAATTTTTAAGACAGCAACCAAACCAAGGAATATGAAGCTGTAAAATAGAGCAGAGATGTCTAGTCTGTAGAAACAGAGCCTGCCACTTTGTGCTGAGGAGGAAGATGCTCCAGCCAACGCAAACAAATATTTCTCAGAGGTGGCTCCCTGCTCTCCTCATCCCCTGACGATGCCCACCAGGCCCACCATGGCTCCGCTGGGTCACAGAATACCTGGTCCCAAAATACATTTCCCTATTTAAAGCTCTAACTTTGCACATGCTTTCTCCATTAAAAACATACTTTTTTTGTTATCTTTCTGACCATACTCACCTCTTCCCTAATATTTCATAGTCTCGTAAATTTCATAGATTTACCTTAAAAGCTACATTATTTGTGACTTTTCCTGACTTTACTGACCTCGCTATCTTTCACCTGTTGTTCCAGGACTTTTGGGATCTGTCTCGATTGCAGCAAGGGTGCATTCCATAAGTATTGATGGATCCATTCACTATTTTGAAATTTGCAGAGCTTAAATCATATTACATTCTAACACATTGTTACCAGAGTGAATTCTATGCCCATCTCTGACTGCAAACACAGGCACGTCTCCCTAATTCCCCTGAGGTCAGAAATGGTCCCTTAGTCAGCTTTATGCCTTCTATAGTTCCTGGTTCCACAGGGTGCAGAGTTAATGTTCCACATATAAATGGACACCTCTCATTCAACATCCAGACTTCCTTTCCTGTATCTTGTTCTACTGCATATTCCTTTTTTATGGCCCTTGTGTGTGTGTGTGTTTAATTTACTCATGTATTTCCATTTCTTTGTATCTTCTGCATTTCTTTCCTCAGAGTTTCATAGTTCTCCTTGTAGAGATCTTTCACCTCCTTGGTTAAGTATATTCCTACCTATTTTATTTTCTTTATAGCTACTGTGAATAGTACTGTCTTTGATTTACCTCTCAGTTTGACTGTACTCCCTTAAAATTTTGAGGTAAAATAACTTAAAAAAGTAATATCCTCATGTACTTTTCTAATTACACTTGCTTACTTTTCAACCAATCTTTTCCATTGGTTATAAATGGATTTTTGGACAATTTGTAAACATTGTCAGTAATATGGGTTAACATTTTATAATTGAAAGGTGATGTTAGAAAATTACATTATAAATTACTTTGTGACTAAAGTTTCCTTAAATTTTCCCCGAGATAGTTATTCAAAGATCCATATTACTTTCTTTTTCAAAATAGGAAAATAATGATTTTATCATGTTCATAACTATGTCATGCTGTGATTTTAAATTTTAAATATGAACAGGCAGGAAGATACACAAATCTTGAATGTGCAGAACTTTCCTTCCATGACTGAATCAGAGATAGAACATGAGTCAATTTTATTCCTCACCTGGGAAAGCTAATATCACTTCCTCTGTATCCACTTTTGTTATATTCAGTAGAATAAATAACAAGAAAGTGACTCTATTTGTAAAGGAGAATGGTCCTGAAAACCTTGAATAGAAATTTCAAATAACATGGTAGTTACAAGCTGAGTGACTTATTTGTCACAGAATCAATAAAGCTATATGTGAGAGGGGATGGTAAAAAAAACTAGACAAAAATTGTATAATACTGCAATAAAAATACACCTGGAAATGCTAAGAAATGAATTTGAAACCTATTTCATTGCTTGAATGGAGTCTGTGTTCTGAATGATAAGAGAACCCATTGTGGATTTTCCATCTGAATGATCTTTTGTAACTTAAGCCACGAGAACATCATGTGAAACTGCCCAGTGGAGATAATGCTATGTGTATTCTCAGACAGGCTGTGGGCTTGGAATTAGTGAAATAATTGATAATATCAAGCTTCAGCATGCCACATAATTTAATTTTCAAATGTTGAATTGAAAACTCAGCATCTCAGAGGTGTGCCGCTACCTTAACCAGCTCTCCTTGCCTCACAGTGCAATTGCAGATACAGAGGCTATTATTTTCTTTCAAAGTAAATAACTTTCTGTGCTATTTTCTGAAAAATGCTGTTTTCTGGCAAACTCACTTTGTGACTGGCCACTTTAGGAATGAACATGGTGGTGGTGTCCCAAATCCTGTAGACAGCTGATTTCCTTCTGATTTATTTAGAGCAGTAGTTTTGTATTCAACCCCTATTATAAAATCTGAATTTCTACATATCAAGAAGATCCAACACATTTGTAATGAGTAAAGTGTTGATGAAAAAGAAGTAAAACTCTGTAAAATAATTTTAAGATGATGATTCTGAGCCAAATTTGAGGACCATGACCGAGAGCCACGCCCAAGAAGCCTTGAGCAAGTGGACTTGCTGTGGCTGGGTTACGGTCTGGTTTTATACATTTCAGGGAGACAGGGGTTACAGGTAAAGTCATAAATCAGTACATGGAAGGCATACAATGTTTTGGCCTGAAAAGGTGGGTCATCTCGAAGGGATTGGGGCTTAGCGGGGCTTATAGGTTATAGGTGGGCTTAAACACACTTTGACTTGTTAGAGCCACGAAGCTTTTGTCTAAAGCCTTAGAATGTTTTAAGATAAGTAAGTCTGTTAATCAGAGACAAGCTACCGGACACAATTGTTGCGTAAATTGAGGACCTGCAGGTTTGTCTTACACAGCCTTAGGCCTGTTAATGGGTTACAAAGGATATCTCCAAGAAGGGAGGGGGGCATGATGAGGCGTGTCTGATTTCCCTCCTCATGGCAGGCAATTTAGTTTTAGGATATCCCCTTGGCCAGGAGGGGAGCCATTCCATCAGCCAGTGGGTAGAGCCTTAAGATCATTTATTTATTTATCTATTTCAGCATATTACAGGAGTACACATGTTTAGGTTACACATATTGCCTTTGCCCCACCCAAGTCAGAGCTTCAAGCAAGTCCATCCCCCAGACAATTCACAAAAGGCACCTGAGAAATATAACAAGCGAAGGATGGACAAATGCTGCTGCTTCATGTTATGACTTTCCAAACTCCTTATTTTGCCAAATGCAAAGAGGAAAACCTGTCTGTATATCCACATTATCGTTTTGTGTTATGTAAGGAAGAATCTGGCAGCATTTTCTGCTTCTCTTTGTTAATAGTTGACCGATCTGATTGGCAGCATTCTCTGCCTGTCTATTACATATAGAATATGATATCTAACATGTAATATATATAAAATATATTTATATATAAAGAGGTACACAAACATCTATACGTGTATGTGTATGTATGTTAGGTAGATAGCGAGGGATTCCGGTCTCCTAGGGACAAAAGCCTCCTTCTTGACTCTATCCCATGACTTGCACACCCCGCCAGTACTGAGTCCTGAAAACCTCCCAGCCCTGTCCACCCCCTCCAGCTTCACTGCTCTTTAGTTTAGCAAACTAAACCTCTTTAGTTTGCCTTTTATTATCACGTGCTTAGACCATTAATCACTTCTTCTTTTCTGCGATTTTCTCTTGCTCCCATACTGCTATCAGACTAATCTTTCTAAAATGCAAATCTTATTTTACTTTCCTAGTTTTTAAAAAATATCAATGGCTTCTCAGAACCTAATGAATACATTTCTGATTTCCAAACACAACATTGTATACCTGCTGTGTTTTCCAATCACCCAGCTTTACCTTCTTCCTTTCTCACATTTACAATGAAAGATCCAACTTTGCTCAACCAACTTCATCTTTGGATTCTCAGTTCTCTCATAGTGTGGGACATTTTCATTTTCATGTACTGTAATTGTGGCTTGAAATGCTTCTCCTTTCCTGCCTCATTTATCCTTAAAGAATCAAGATTTGGCCGGGCGCAGTGGCTCACGCCTGTAATCCTAGCACTCTGGGAGGCCGAGGCGGGCAGATCCCTCAAGGTCAGGAGTTCGAAACAAGCCTGAGCAAGAGTGAGACCCCAGTTCCCACCTCCTCCTCAATCTTAATACCTCATTTGACCTTAATATCTTGTCCTTCCCTGTTACATGTTCTTCTCTCTTAACCTTTATATCATTGTACTCTCTTGGTTCCATTCCTATTTCCCTGATTTTTTCTGCTTTAGATTGTCCTCATCTGCCCATGCTTTAATTGATGCTCTCTTTCAAAATTCTGTCCTCAGCCATGAGCTCCTTCTACTTAATAATATTCTTAGCCATTTATGTGATTTCATATTTTATATCCATGTTTTTTTACCCTATATATTTCTAGATGTGATATCCCTTATATTTTTTAGAATAATCTATGTAGTTGACATTTTCAAAGATAATCTTAATAGCACCTCAATCTAAACATGTACAAAAAATTTTCTTCTCTACAAATATATCCCTATTCATGTGTTTAACACTGTTGTTGTAGATACTATCTTCTAAATAACCCTGGAAGAAAATTGCAGTGTTATTCATAATTTCTTTTATTTCTCATCCCTGTAGGCAACAGATAAATTACCATATTGGAAAGAATTGCGAAGGGTCTGAGGTTTTATCATACTTACAAGCTAACGAGTTAGCTGGCCACAAGTCCATGGATGTTGGCAGAAGAAGTAGGACTCCGGGGTCAGAGACAAAGGACTGGATTACTCATGGCCCCCCAGACAGCATGAGAATCATGTTTGCATTAGCTCCTTTTGACTCCTGAGTCACATTGCTATGGGGCAGAGAAAAGACAGGTGGATGCTGTACATGCAGTGAGTTTGCTTCACAGTTGAAGAGCGTTGAGCTTAGAAAACCCGAATCTTTTATAAAGGGGTATGTAAGCAAAACCATCAAAGCTTTGTCCTGAAGTGAGACACCGTCTTTATCTTCCAAGGAGGTAGAAGATACAAACGTTTTTGAAAGTTAGGGGCAAAGGGAGTAAATACCTTTTGTCCTAAAACACACAGGGAGATGAGAAACACATAAAGAATTGTCTCCCTATACGTATCTTGCCTATTCTGTTTTCTGTTCCCCATATCTTATTAGCTGTGTAAACTTGGACAAGTTACTTCTTTGTGCCACAATGTTTTCATATGTCAATGGGAATAGTAATAATACCTAAAACATAGAGTTACTATTTTTCAATGAGTTAATACATATAAAGTTTCTGTAGTAGAGCCTGGCACATTATAAGTGCTCTTTAAGTTTAGTTATTATTAAATAACTAAATAGTAATAAATTGTTATTACTCTTATCATCATTATATTTACTCTTACTTTTCCATTTCCATTGCCACTGGCACTTAGCTTCTCCCTCTTCTACTTCAGTATAGTTTTACTATGATTCTGCAACCAGACTCTCATCTCCCCTGTTTACTCTTTAAACCATTTCCAAAGTTTATTTCCTAAAATAAATAACAGTGTTGGCCATTCAATTATTTCAGATACTTTTGACAGGCCCAGGCTGCAGACAGTAACTGGCCTGCGGTATGGCATTTAGAGGCCCTCCCAACAGGGCTTGTGCTAACTCTCTGGACAACTCTTTTCCCTTTAGACTTCAGTAATTTTGACTTTTCTATATTTTGTGAACAGATTATGCACATTTAGGTCCCCACATATTTGCTCCTGCTGCTCCCTTAGCCAGAAACCATTTTACTTTTTATCTGTAAGTATGAAAATCCTTGTACTATGACTAAGGTCATTCATACCATTGCTTCTTCAAAGCACACACTCCGCCTTGCTTATCTTTCAAAGCTCTCTTGGTTGTAAAATCATCTGTAGAGACATCATCCTCATACCCATCATCCAACCACTGTCTTTGTAGTTTTCCACTTCAACTTTTTAACCCATTTAGTTACCTGGTCTTTGCTTTTCAATATATTCCATCATTCTCTTCATTCTTGTGAGTTGATTTATCAGGCTCACTTCCTTACAGCCTTATGATCCACACGCCTGGCTTCCTTTTGGATATCTGATTTGGACTGATCCAGGTTGAATACTGTCCTACACTGCTTCTCCTATCATACTGCTGAATATTAGCTCTGGGGTTGTGGCCCTACAAGTCTAGAAACAAATCATTAATGTGGTAACGGCACTCTTCACTTTTTATCTAATACATATTTTTGTATAGGAGGCTGGTCGTCTTGATAATCAAACTAAAAGCTCAGCATCAAAAAAATCACCTGTAGTCAAAGCTGTAAATACTAAGGAAATGTTTTATTGAGCATAAAGAAAAAGGCACATCACCTTCTCAATTTAGCCTGTGTCAATTAAGACTGTGTAGGAGTAGATTTATTGCAATTAAATAATTTTAAATATTATGTACAATTATAGTTAATTGAGCAAAAATGTAATGGTATTCAAGAGAAAGAAGCAAAGGAAAAATCAATGTAAAATTTTAAAAGTATATATTTTATATGTTGGTCTTATAAAGGAAGTTAAAGTTCTGCATTTCTTTAGCCTTTTATCTCAATTTTCCATCTGTTTATTGTTTCTATGGCATGTGTTTCAATTTCAGAGTGTCATATTTCTTGAAAATCTTAGGATTTACATTTGTGTCCTTTATAAAACCAAGCTCATCAAAAATGGTCAATAAATGGTCTTTGCCGCATCCAAAAAAGAATCTATCAACATAGAATGTTACTGTTTATTAATATACAAAGCTGAATCCATGTGAGCAGTGATTGAAAGATTAGTTAAGATAAAATGTAAATTATTCTGTATATTAAAATGCACTCTAAACAAAATTTAATGTCAATCAACAAAATGAAAAAAATAAATGTTTAATGAATACCAAGATAGAGTTATTAAAAATCAAAACTAAGGTACATATGATCAAATAAAATGTTTGACATAGGAAGAAACATAAGTAACATAAGAAAGAAATAGTGAAAATACCCAGTAAACATGTGAATGTAGGAATCAAAAGGTCTCTTTCTAAATTTGCCTCACACATATTTAGTGTACTAATGAAGGGCTTACCATATGCCTTTAGAGTATATCAGATGGATTGCCTACCATATACTGAGCCTTTGTAACCAGAGCAATGGCCCGAGATCCTGCCACAAAGTGCCAAGAAGAGAATGGGAGGGTATCTCAGCACAAGATAGAAGGCAGTGACAGTTTTCCCCTGGCCACTCTGGCTCGTGGATTAGGTATGTTACTATTTCTCATGAAGCATGTGATGATAAGCAAGGTTATAATGGCAATAGATGATTCCAGATTGCCCTGCTAGCCCATAGCTCATCTCATTCGTTAGTGACTGAAGAAGGAACTGTTTCACATGTTTGGATGAACAGTGACTAAGTAGCCAGAGCCAGTGTGAGTCTCCTCCTTTTTCTCACTCAGATCCCCCCAACTATTCCCATCCTCCAGCACAGTTTTCCATATTATAAAAGTGAACCATCCAGTGGACCTGTTTGGAGTAACCAGGATCACAAAAGAGATTTACCTGGTATCATATCAACTGAACACCTGGCTCTGATTTTCTTTTCTTGGTTACAGTCACTTTAAGAATTAATTAGTTGATTCCTATTCCAGTCTAGGCTGTTATTTTTGTTTTCCCTAAGAAGCATTTTCCATAATAATTCATTGTTTTTAAACCCAGATCAATGGACCACTAGATTCCTTTAAAATCCTAGGCCCTGAAATTTCTTGGTCCTGTGAAGCCTAAGCAGAAAATAGGCACATCTGTTCAAAGAAAATCACATGGTCCAACTTTGATGACAAAAAAAAGTATTGCTTCAAGTAGCAAAGAGATTAGGCAGGAATCTCTGCATATCATTATTTTATCAATACCTATTTCTAATTAATATATGCTAAATGTACAGTAAGACAAACACAGGTTGAGAAAATTCAGTATTTCTACCCTATTGTCAATGAATAGAGACGACTGATTTTATTTCTAAATTAAGATAATCAGATCTCAGAATAACAATGTTAGTTAGCCTAAAAATATTCATTTAAAGGAAGTCTTTAACAGAAATGCATTTTAGTTCTCTATTCATTTTTCTTTGTGGAATTTGATTATGTACATTTAATTGGCCATTTCTGATACGTTCCTGAGATTAATGCATGTCTGGGAAACTTTTTTCCCCGTTAAGCTTTATTTATTCATTATATTGATTATCTTTTAAAATCATTTAGTACTTGATTTTGAAAACTGTAGATATACTTTAGTTGGAATATTCAGTTTCTAAATGCTAAGCCAAACTGCTGATGCAATTGAATTACTGTTCACATAATAATAGGCCATTTATAAATTGATAAATGAATTGAGTGAATTAAAATAAACTAATGTTAACTCTATTCATGAATCTTTCCCCAAACCATTCTTTATACTCTTTGGAATATAATTTAGATAGATTGCTCAACAGCTCCACAGATAGATGGCTAGATAAATAGACAGACATAGTCCCTCATGTAGTGTTCCAGCAAAAACTGTCCAGTGCAACTGATTAAATGCTCAGTCTAAAAATAAAAAAGTATACAAAGAGGACATTATTCTTGTGATTTTCAAAGAAATTATGACTTAATATTCTTTATATTATAATCACTAAAGCTCTAGTAGTTTAGAAAAAATATTGAGTTTTCTAGGAAGATATCAACTTTGCAGATTACAACATGTATCATTTTATTGTTGATCTAAATGGCTACTCAGACTTTCCCAAGGGAGAAGCCATATTTTTCACTGCATACTTTTCTTTATGGAAAGCCTTGTTTTAAATTAAATCATGTGTAGTGATAATGTGAAGTTCTTAAAAGTTATAAGCAATCCAGAATTTTCTTGCACTCAAGATTCTGAGGAAAAAACAAAACCATAAACAAAATTTAAAAGTGGTCATTTGCCAAAGCATTGCCAGGGAGAATATATTCAATGACGACATATTGGACATCCCCATGTATAGGTTCTGTTCTCGACTCTAGGGATACAGAAAATAGCAAGCCATACAATTCCCCTGCCCTCATGAAACCCACAATGCAAAGGATGAGATGAACTTTAACAAACAATTATAGAAATTGTTATTTAATGGCAATTGCAGTTAGCACAGCATGCTGTGAGAAGGTAAGGTACAGACCTCACTCTGGTGCGTGGGAATGTGTGTGTCTTTCCTGAGGTACGGACATTTAACCTGGGCTGTAGCTGGAAGGAGTGGAACTGACCACTACAGTGGCAACCAAATCAGCAAGTACTAAATTAAGAGTGATTTTTGTAGGATAGATTATGCATATTTTAGAGGAAAGTTTTACAAATTTTTTAGCTACCTCCAATCATCTGAAAATGTTGAATGACATGACTACATATAAATAAAGACCAGATGTTAGAGCAATCTAGTGATGAAAATTGGAATAATCAGGAGGAAAATTTGAGCTGATTCTAAAGGATAAGTAGGTTTTGAGTAGATAGCATAAAAGGAACAGCCTATTTCATTTCATTTACTCAATATCCAGCCAATTTTTATGATGGCCCTAGTATATTTTATTTGTATTTCCAGAATTTTGTTGGGTTCTAGAAATACAAAGCACAATAAGCATTACTTCTCTGCTTTTGAGGAGCTCATTGTCTAAGAGATTATGCATATATATATTACATATATATGTATATATATCTTTCCAAAAATGTCAGTGTAGTATAACTAACCTTGACAGAAATGTGATCACTGCTCTGAGAAAAGAGTGAATAACTTTGCAGGGAAGTGGGAAAATAATTCTAACAACAACTTACTATAAGGCTTAGTGTATACTATGTGTCAGTAATTGCTAGAGCTCAGTTATTAACTCATGAACATTATGGGTAGAGATTGCTAATAGATCCCAATAACAAACGAGAAAACAGAGGCACACAGAAGTAACAGAATTTTCCTAAGGCCATATAAGCAGTAAATGGTAAAGACAGAATTCGATTACATAGATTCTGACTCCAAAGTCCATATTCTTAACCACTAGCCCTATAAAGTTTATATGATCATTTTTGCAAGGGGAAAAAATAGGATGTTATTGTATGCGTGAGAGCAGCTGCCATCCTCCAAATCCCAGTGTGATGTGAGCATCTTTGATATATCAACACATTCCAAGATCTGGTTCTTAGCTCTCTTAGGCTTGGAAATTCAACATCATTTGTTAATACCAATGTAATTTGGCATAGAGATTAAGTAATGCTGATGAGTTATGCTATAATAACTAGCCTGGAGCAGCCATGCACATTTAAGAGCAGAGTTTGAAGTAAGACGCAATGGGAATTGAATTTTAACTTCACCACTCAGTAAATGGTTGTCCTTGACCAAGAAACTTAGTACCTCATTTTTCTCATGTGTGAAATGAAAACGTTACTAATATACTGTATTCTTGTGATGCCTAAGTTTGTGTGTGAGCATGTGTGTAAAGCAATTTGAAGAAGTGCCTGGATCACAGTAATAAATCTATTATCAAGGTTGCAATGGTCCTCATTTTTGCAGTTGTATTAATAATTGAAGTATACCTGACCTAAGTGTTTGTCGGAATAGATTTTCTTCTGAACACTGTAGGCAAGGCAGTGCCTCTATTAACTTCAGTTACTCTAGTTTCTATAGGGCAGTACTACCATTAGGCTCCAGATTAAAGATGGGGAAACTGAGGCATAGAGAGAAGTAAAGAAATTTCTGGATCTTTCTTCACCAGTGCCACTCCTTCCTGAGTAACTCATTATTCCTTTAAGTGTGTAAACGCATATGACCTCCTGACCATCTGCTGGAACTGGGAGATGGCCTGGCTCATCTATATGACTTTGCAAATATCTACTTTGACTTATCATATCTTTGGTTGATAGTTCAATGTTCGTGGTTACTGTCTACATGTGGAGTGAGAGAGAAAGAAAGGAATTGACAATGTCACTAATGCTTTTATTTTTGTTGGTTGTTTCTATAATGATGCTAGTAACCTTGAAAACATAGTCAAGGTGGTGGATGATACAGCAAAATAAGTTTTAGATATACTGACTTTATAATTAGAGATGGCCTAATTGCTCCCATCTTTAGGCATCTAAATATGCAAAATTTTATACATTGTCCTTTTAAAGGTATAATTGCATTGAAATAGTACAGAAAGCATCTTATAAAATAATTTAATTGACAAGTATAAAAAGCAAAATGTGTTTCACCTTCCCCTTCCAAACCTACTCTTCTAGGGTTAAGTGCTGTTAAAAGTTAGGTGACCAGATTTTTGCAATTGTGAATTGTGCTGCTATAAACATTCGAGTACAGATGTCTTTATTATAGAATGTCTTTTTTCTCCTTTGGGTAGATGCTCGGTAATGGAATTGCTGGATCAAATCTATTTTTAGCTCTTTGAGGTATCTCCATATTACTTTCCATAGGGGTTGCACTAGTTTGCAGTCCCACCAGTAGTATATGAGTGTTCCTATCTCTTTGCATCCACACCAACATTTGTTGTTTTTGGACTTTTTGGGATGGGCATGCTTGTAGCTCTGACTTGGGCTAGGCAAAGGTAATATTTATAACCCAAACATTTGTACCCCTGTAATATTCCAAAATTTAAAAAAAACTAAAAATATTAAGATGCTATAATAGAAAATATTAATAAATTCTACTAATTAAAAAGGAAAGTTAGGTGACCAGGCATCTGGAACTTAAGTGATCTCAACACGTGTTAAATTTATGTATCAGATTAATCTTATGTGCCACTATGGTCCTCTCAGTCTCTTTTCCCCTGGACCATTGGCTGCTGATCTCTGATACTCCTGGAACAGCCAGCTCTGTGTGAATGACCACCAATTCCATGCAGATACAACTCAACATGGTAGTCTCCTGCCCACTCCAGCCCTCTTACTTCCTGCCTTGTGGCATCCTTGTTAAGGCCTCCTCTGAAGCAGATCTCTCTAGTTTGTCCACACACGTATCTCAGGAGTGCAGAAGGACTGACGCCTATGAAGCAAACATGCAGTAAGTGGGAAATGAGAGTTCCTGGATAAAATCTTTCTTCCTCCCCAGGACGAATTGTCTTGATCTGAGAAGTAGTTATTTCTCTGGGAATCCTGTCCCTAAAGATCAAGCAATCACCGGGGACTAATACCAAGCAGCACCCTGCAACCTGGTATTGGTCCTTCCTGCTCATTACTCACTCCTATTTCCTAGAATTACACTCTTTAGTATTAATACTGTAGTAGCATATGAGCCTTTGCTTCAGGATTTGTTGCTTTCCGTGAATATCACAGTAAGACAATTTAATGAACTAGATGTATGGAAATTATTGTATATCCCTGTGTGGAAAGGTATCTTTTTATATTGTGTTTTTTTATTAATATACCTGGCTATATATCATATCATTATTTATGTTGTCATTTTTTTTGTCAACCTTTATATTTTTTTACCTCATTGAGATTCTATGTGATATGTGTCATTTTTGGTTTATTTTTTTTAGCATTTCATTATATTTACTGTGTTATGAGTGGACATTTTTCCAGTATACTTTATAATTATAATAGTTAATAGTTCCAATAAAATATCACTACGGACACACATACTATTGCTTTAAGGTAGATTCTGAAGGTGAAATTCCGAGTTCATGTGGTGTGCAAATTTTTGGTTTTTTCCTCAAATTATGTTCCTGTACAAACATGGCTCATACTACATAAAACTGCTATTATTAATATTTATTTATGTCCATCACTAGTAGGTGTATGCTAGATATGTTACTGTGGATTTTTTTCTAGCTTTATTGAGGTATAATTGACAAACAAAAATTGTATATATTTAAGGTATACAATGTGATGATTTGACACAAGGATATATTGTGACATGATTGCCAAAATCAAGCTTATTAATACATCTATCACCTCACATAGTTGCCTTTTTGTTTATGATGAGAACCCATAAGATCTACTCTCTTAGCAAACGTTAAGTATAAAATATGGTATTATTAACTACAGTCACCATTCTGTACATTAGATCTCCAGAACTGATTGACCTTGTAAATAGAAGTTTGTACCTTGTGTCCAACACTTCTCCATGCCTCCACCCTTAGGCCCCGGCAACCACTATTTTACTCTCTGCTTGGTGAACTTGACTTTTTTAGATTCTACATATAAGTGAGATCCTACGTATTTGTCTTTCTGTAACTGGCTTATTTCACCTAGCATAATGTCATCTAGCTTCATCCATGTTGTCACAAATGGCAAAATTTCTTTCTTTCTGAATAATGTAAAACTGTGTGTTTATGTGTGTGTGTGTATGTGTTTGTGTATCATGTTTTCTTTATCCATTAATCTGTTGATGGACATTTAGGTTGTTTCCATCAGCCACAATTTTGGCTATTGAGAATAATGCTGAAATAAACATGAGAGTGCAGATACCTTTTCAGCATGCTGACTTTAATTCCTTTGGATATATACCCAGAAGTGGTATTGCTGGATCATATAACAGCTCTATCTTTAATTACTTGAGAAACCTTCATACTACTTCCCATAATAGCTGTGCCAGTTTACATTACTACCAACAGTTGCCAACATTTTTTATCTCTTGTTGTTTTGATAATAGCCATCTTAACAAGTTTGAGGTGATATCTCATTGTAGGTTTTTTTTTTAAATTTCCCAACTTCTTTAGTTATACTTTACATATAATTACTTATAATGGCAAATTTAGGCAAAAGACAATTTTTTTTTTTTTTTTTGCTGATGGATTTTTTCCTCCAAAATAGTAAGGGGATAATAAACACAAGAAAAAATACTCAACATCACTAATCATCAAGGAAATGCAAATTCAAACCACAATGAGATATCACCTTACCTCATTGTAGTTTTGATGTGCATTTCCCTGATGATTAGAGATGTTGAGCACTTTTTTCATGTATCTGGCAGCTATTTGTATGTCTTCTTTAGAAAAATGTTTATTTAGGTCCTTTGCCTGTTTTTTATTTTTATTTTTTTTTTTTGCTATTGAGTTGTACAAAGTCCTTGTATATTTGGGATATCAACCCTTTGTCAAGTATATAACTGTAAGATTTGCAAGCATTTTCTCCCATTCTATAGGTTGTTTTTTCATTTTGTTGATTGTATCCTTTGCTGTGCAGAAGCTTTTCAGGTTGAGCAGTTCCGCTTGTTTAACTTTTTTACTTTTGTTGCCTGTGTTTTTGGTGTCATAGCCAAAGTCATATAGTCATTGCTATAGCTGTCAAGGTTTTTCTTCTAGGACGTTTACAGTTTCAGGTCTCCTTAATCCATTTCAAGTTAATTTTTGTGCAAGGTGTCAAATGAGGATCCAATATCATTCTCTTGCATGTGACTATCCAGTTTTCCAAACACTATTTATTGAAGACTGTTATTTCCCCATTGTGTATTATTTATACCTTTGTCAAAGATTATACCATATATTTGTGTGATTATTTCTAGGTTTTCTATTGTGTTCATTGATATGCATATTTGTTTTTCTTCCAGTACTATAGTGTTTGATTATTATTGTTTTGTGAATATAGATGGAGGTCAGAAAGTGTGATGCCTCCAGCTTTATTATTCTTTCTCAAGATTGCTCTGGCTTTTCAGAGTTTTTGTGGTTCCCTGCAAAACATAGTATGGCTTTTTTCTGTTTCTGTAAAAAATTATATAGCAATTTTGATAGGGATTGCATGGAATGTGTAGATCACTTTGGGTAGTATGGACATTTTAACAAGATTAATTCTTCCAATCTATGAACAGGGGATATCTTTCCATTTATTTATGTCTTCTTTAATTTTTTGATCAATGTTTTATAGTGTTCAGTGTACAGATCTTTTATCTCCTTGATTAAATTTATTTTTTAAGTATTTTATTCTTTTTTATGCTATTATAAATGGGATTATTTTCTTAATTTATTTTTTATATAGCTCATTGTCAGTGTATAGAAACACAACTAGTTTTTGTATGTTGATTTTATAACCTGCAACTTTACTGAATTTGTTTATTAGTTCTGGAAGTTTTTAGTGAAGTCTTTAGGGTTTTCCATATATAAGATCATGTCATTGTCAATCAGAAACAATTTAACTTTTTCCTTTCTGACTTAGATACCTTTTATTTCTTTTTCTTGTCTAACTGCTAAGGTTTTAATTTAATATTCCAGATTACCAGTGAGATAGAGTATCATTTTGAATATTCATTAACTATTTCCAGTTTTTGTTGCTACTGTTTTTATTTTTAGTTGAATTGCTCACTAACATCCTTATGACTTTACTAGTTTCACGTTTAGTTTTTTTTTTCTTGGTGGTATGTAGAAGTTCTTCATATATTATGAAACATATTCGTATATGTGCCTCATGGGTATTTATCATTTATATTTTTAACTTTGCTTATGTGTTTTCATCTATATCATTCCAAGTTTTCTTATATAAACATTTTCCTTATTCTTTTGAATTTTATTTCTTGCTCCAAAAGGCTTTTCCCATTCATATCTTACTAAAAAGAAAGATTTCTTCTACTTAAATGTGGTTTTTCTGTTACTTTCGACATTGTAATTCATATCTAAAGTTTTTATATGTGCTGTGAGATAGAAATTAACTTTACTTTTTTTGTCTCAAACCAGTAGACAATTGTTAATACCTTACTTATTAAATATTCCATTATTTTCCCATTGACTTAAAATTCCACATTTATCCTGAGCACTTTCTCTTACTTGTTCTTCCCCACCTGCTTTTCCTAGAGCTTCTATTTTGTATTGGCTTGCATTGGTGTTGTCATGCCAATATTACTGTGTCTAGATTAGTAAAGAGTTATTATATATTTTTGTACCAAGAAAAGAGGAACAGCGCATCTATAATATTTTAAATGTCAGTTATTCTGTTGTACTTATCCTCCAATAAAAAATCTTGGATTCATTTTGTTGTTATATTTTTAAAAATCACTTAGGATTTTGATTGTAATTTCATTTACTTTATAGTTTAATTTGGAGAGGACTGACAGCGTCACTATGTTGAATATTATACTTCACGTAGTCTATGATCATACTACCCTGAATGTGTCTCATCTTTTCTGATCTTGGAAGCTAAACAGTGTTGGGCCTGGTTAGTACTTGCATGGGAGAAACTTCATGTATTAAAATAATTTGAATATTATTTTATATATTAAAGTTAAAAAATAATATTAGCATAACTATTCACATTGTTTTTAAGAGCATTCTTAGTTTTTATGTTTTTATTGTATTATGAGTGAAATTTTTCTGTACTTTTTAGGGATGTCTGTATGTTGATCTTAAAACAGTGATTTGTTGCTTACTCTTGTTTGTAGTTTTTCAATTGACTCTTTTGAATTTTATCTTTTCTCAATCAATTTGTGTATTTTATCTTTCTCTTTGGAATGTTTAGGATCTTTTAGGAATATTTAAAATTAAAAGTAATGGTGTATATCCTTGTTTGGTTCCATATGTTAATGGAAATCTGTTTCTTCATTAAGTTTGATATTTTTTATAGAATTGATACAGTAGAAGAAATTTTCTTATATTCTGGTTTGTTAAATTATATTTCCTTTTCAAAAAATGCTAAGTGTCATGTTCATTTTAAGATGACTACAACACATCCAAGTGGTAATGTTAAATACCAGTTGTAATATTACAGGTCAATAGAATGACCTGATAGAACATTAAAAAACCTCAGCAAGCTTCATAATATGAATGAATGTTAAAGATGCACAAGTGAATGATATCATGAGGAGAAACTATTTGCAATAGAGAAACAGGTTGACTCTTGCTGCCATAGACCTTCGTACATACTCCTTTACACCATTTACGCCCTTATATTGTAATTATTTATTATAAGATATTCATTTACATTATGAAATATCTGGGCTCATTCTTCACTCTGTTTGTCCTTGGTCAAGCACAATGACTGACAGAGTAGCCATTTAACAAATGTTTTTCCAATGAATGGAAAGATAAGGAATAGCCAAATGTATCTACGACATCCAGGAGAAAATTCTGGCCAAATGGTGGTAATATTACAAAGATTAGGTTAAAAACCAAGGAGAAAATCTTGAATTAAAAAATTGGGGAATATTGTGAGATATTTAGTGTGATCAATTTCAGTGAAGCTATGTACATAGGAGCCAGAATGTAATGTAAGAAAATAATGAGAAGAAATGAATTGCTGTAAGATAGAAGATAGTATTGTTTCAAAAACCTTGAGAGTCATACCAAAAAGATTGAAAGGATATTTAACTTGTGCAAGAGGCAGTCTTAATGTTACCAATTTTAAGAACAAGAGAAATGTTAAGTTTTGGGTTACAAAGTTGGGCTATTGAAAAAGTTTAAATATCATGGTGTTTGTCCTTGAAGTAGGGGTGATTGAATTTCACATAATGTATAAGTTCTAATTTTTTTTAAAAAAAGCCCATGACTAGTAATTTAAAGGGATCCATTTTTAGTTTACTTTCTTCATTTATTGAGAAAAAATATTTTGCTATCTTGTTTTAGGGTGGTCAGAGAAATATAGACAGAGCATAATAATTAATGAATACATTTGTAGACTTGGTCTGAGGAAAAATGTAGATAAGGAATAATAAAAAGTCATTTTCCATTTACTTATCATAGCTGATTTCAGGGCTGGGTCATCCAAAACAATTTGCTACATCTGGGAAAGTACATTCAATCTCCTTTTGCATAATGTTTGCAGTAAGCTTTTTGTACATGATAAAATGTGAAAGTCTGTACAAAAGTTTTTATTATTCAAAACTGCCTTCCTTGCAGAATATGTCATCTGGATGTTTACATAAAGATTCAAAATTTGTATTTTATTTTCTTCATTTTGGGTTCAGCATGAGCTGATGAAAGAACAACCAGGTCAGCAGTTTTGTCACTATAGAACTGCAGAAAGAGAGTTTAAATTGTACTTAGCCCCCTCCTAGATGGTATTTGAGGGTTGTAAAGAAGATGCTTTTCACTTAAAAATCTGATGCAATTAACCAGCTTTGAATTTTCTCACATCAGCAAATCTTATATTTGAGTGATCTAAATGATTGCTGACACAAACTCTTGGCTAAGAAGGAAGAACTTTTCTTAGTGTACAAAAAGGTACCTATCATTGCTCTTTAAATTGGAAAGACTAACATATAAGTTGCAACAGCTCCCAGTAAATTAATTTGGTAGTATGTCTGTGAGAAATAGCTGTAAGCTTAAGTCAAGATAATCAAATTAGAGTGGAGGAGTAACAACATTTTTTCAACTTTCCAGAATTGTTCTAATTCCTTGAAAATGTATGTCTGTATCTTTGTTACATATAGTTTGTGTAACATATAGTTTCACTCATTCAATTTTCATTTTATAGGAGAAAGTCATTCCATCTGACATGAAGTAGTACTCCTGTGTGTTTCACAGTTATAGCTTATTTATTCACAGAGTGGCATGGCAGACACAGAATCCACCTTAGAGTTGCGAGTGAACATGGATGTAATTATCCATTGCACCAGTTACTTGCAGTGTGTCCTGCACAGTTGCTTATTTTTCTGAGCCTCAATGTCCTCACCAGTACCATACAAATAATGCCAGCGACCTCACAGATTTGTAGAATTAAATAAAGGTGCATTTAACTACACATGGTAATAATTAGTGCTAACAAAACTTGTGTCCTTACTGCATCTCTGGAGTGCTCTCCTTGTACAACTGCACCTAATCCTCATAATAACCACGAAGTGGGAGCTCTCATTATCTAGTGAAGAAGTAATATATTTAGGGATCTAAGATTGCCTTCTTCCTCTCAAAATTATAACATATTTCTTTGTGCTTTACTATATATTTAAATTACCCTTTTAAAAATCCTATTTTTTGAAGTCCATAATTTACATGATATGGAGCCTGAATAGGGTCTGATAAGAAATACATTCTCCAAATTTAACCTTAACTGAATTAATTTTTAACCTTAACTGAATTCGTTTAATTATCCATAAATATAAACTGTGAGTCATTTCTGATTTACAGACCGAAATCATTCATTCATAGAGTATGCTTTATTGCGTGCTTGGTGTGTCACTCTTATTATATGTGAGGGATACAATAGAAAACAAAGTAGTCATGGTCTCTGGTCTCATGTAGCTTACATTCTGGAGGAGACATACAGGAGTCATAAATAGGCAGATGATTATAGACAATTAAAATAACCATGTAGAAGAATGAAAGAAGTAGGACTAGGAAAACCTAAAAAGATGGCAAAGAAGTACAGAGTCCAAAAGGGATTAGAAACGATAAATTTGGCAAAACCGCTTTGAGTGTTACGATTATCTCCATCAGATTTCAACTATTTGGATATTATCAAAAAGTAGATGACTAGATTGATCTAACTATACCAGAAAGAAAGCTTCTGGTTTAATGTGATAGAAGATCTAATATCAAGAGGCTCTCATTATAAGGAAAGAAGTTGAGAAAATTAAAGAATCCAGTGTTAATTAATTCACTGGCCTGATTTTGTCACTTAAATTCCAGGGTCTGACTGAATTCAAGATGGTGGACTAGAAGCAGCCTACACATGCTGCTGCTAGGAAAGGATCAAAAACTGCAAGCAGATGCCCATCTATGGATGGACCCTCTTGGAGAGAGCATTGTAAATTATCAGAGAAAGACAGGACACACTCAGA
>CAUYRT010024890.1:0-42590 GCA_963574885.1 Lepilemur ruficaudatus
TTTTGAGACAGAGTCTCACTCTGTTGCCCAGGCTGTAGAGTGCCATGGCATCAGCCTAGCTCACAGCAACCTCAAACTCCTGGGCTCAAGCAATCCTTCTGCCTCAGCCTCCCAAGTAGCTGGGACTACAGGCATGCACCACCATGCCCGGCTAATTTTTTACATATATTCTTAGTTGGCCAGTTAATTTCTTTCTATTTATAGTAGAGACGGGGTCTCGCTCTTACTCAGGCTGGTCTTGAACTCCTGACCTTGAGCTATCCACCCGCCTCGGCCTCCCAGAGTGCTAGGATTACAGGCGTGAGCCACCGTGCCCGGCCAGAAAGAGTTATTTAATAGGGTATTTGGAGTACCCGATGACCAGCCTATACCAACTCTTAAACATTTAAAGGATTGATCTTTAAAAGATCTTTAATGACTCTTTCTCATTTTTAAAAATCTTTGGACATATGTGGACCTCTTTGGCTAACCACTTAGCTTTTTTCTTTTTCCAAACTTCTCAGAAGACTTTCTTTATATTTCCTACCTCTGCTGCTTTCTCCTCTTTCACTCTTTGACTGCAGGCAGCTGGTGGAGGCAGCATTACAGGATGACTGAGAATGGACTCTGGAGTCTGAATGCTTGGGGACAGATCTTGGTTTCTCTATGTACTATGTATGTGATCGGGGGAAATTATTTAATCTCAAAGATATCTCAGTTTCCTCTTCTATAAAGTAGGGTTAATGGACAAAAAGAGGGAATACATATTAAATGTATAAAAAACTCAGCCTGGCTCATATGATACTCTAAACACTTTTAGCCATTTTATTATTAGCAAATAACTTGAATGCAGGGAAGATGTCTCCCTCATCTGAGTGTCTTTCTGCTCATCCTTATAGTAGTGTATCCGTGAGAACACAGTCAGGGGACAGAAACCATACCAATAATTTGAACAGGGAAAATTTATTATTAAGAATCATTAACAAGTAAAAGCATAGAAAGGACTGTGAATAATGCAGTCATAGCAGATGTAGGGAGCAGCTACGACCTCCAGGATTGAGGCAGAACACTTAGTGAAGGAACAAACTTACAGGAGGGCCCCCCACCCAAGGCTAAGATTCAGAGCTCATTGGGGAGGGCGTGGCCATGGCCCATTGTATGGTGTAGAGCAGCAGTTACCAGGGACCAGTTTCATGAAAGACAATTTTTCCATGGACAGGGTGGGGTGGGGGTGGGGGAATGGTTTTGGGATTATTCAAGTGCATTACATTTGTTGTGCAGTCAAACCTCTCTGTGAATGATAATCTGTATTTGCAGACAATTTTCCACTGGGTGGTGGTGGTGGGGGTGTGGGAGAGAGATGGTGAGCGATAGGGAGCAGCTGTAAATACAGATGAAGCTTTGCTAGCTCCTCCACCACTCACCTCCTGCCTTGTAGCCAGGTTGGGGGCCACAGGTGTAGAAGATTCCTGAGATTCTGGAGACTGGGGCACATAAGCTGGAAACCATCCCTTGGGGTATCAGTGAGAGTTACTGGGAGGTAGGTGACCTCTGGAAAAGCACCAGAACTAGAATGGTGGGGGGGGGGGGCTCTTTTACTTACAGTGTACCTCTACTGCCCTCTGCTGACAAGACTCAACACTATACAAGCTGGCAAAAGAGAAATGTTTACAGGGTACAGCTTCAGCATCACAAGACAGGGCAAAGAAGGGTGGATTTGGAGCAGAGAGGCAATAACCTGATAATTGGCTTAAGTAGGATCAATGGCACTTACCTTGCAGGGTTGTTTTGAGGGTTAAATGCAGTATTATAACAGGTTATGATTAAATGCAGTAACCTTTCAAGTGCCTTTTACCTGCTAGGTGCTTATTTATGGAAGTAGCACAGTGTGATGAAAACATGGATTTTAGAAATAACTGTGTGATCTTGGGTGAAAATAGGCTTCTGATACTCAGTTTCCTCATCAATTTTATAAAAGAATAAAATATGTAAAAGCACCTACCTCTGTGCCTAGCACATGGTAGTTTCTCAGTAAATTATAGATTCCTGTTCCTCCTTCTTCTTTGACATATCCCACAGACTTCAGGAATCTCATAGATGTTAATGCTTTATAAAAACACCTGTGATTTGGATGATAATATTAAAATAATCAGGTTCATTTTTGCCTATCATTTCCCATAATTCAACAAATTCGGATTCAGTTAAACTGGAGTGCTTGCTCTGTAAAAGTCTTGTTTTCATTGGGGATGCAAGGTAGGATTCGGAGATATAAGAAGAACTCATCTTTTATTATCAACATCTCCCATTCTCGTCAACAAAATGTATGAAGCACTTAAGGTGAATAAGATACGATGTGGATACTGATCTTCTTTATACAAAATGGGATTGGACAGGGCTGGGTTGAATGGTTTGGTTCAATTGGATTTGCAAATAAACCTTCTCTTTCTTAACCCTGATTCCTCCAGGGTGCTCTCTAGAAAGTGCTTTTGATACTACACAGGACTCTCAGAAACCTATTTTCCTTTTAAAAATACAAGTTAATGTCAGTTTTCCATATCTCTAAGGTAAAGGTATAATTCAGAAAAAGATACCTACTTTTACCTCAATTTCCTAAATTCATTTACAGAGAAGTAGTTTGGGAATTTAGGCACCAAACAGCTGTTAAAATGTGGAGATTGAGTTTCGGGGGCATAGGTTCCATCTGTGGAAGTCCAGTTAGCTTTATGATTGCAGCTTGTTCTCTTGGTCTTGGCTGGGCACCTCCGAGTTGGTGCTATCCTTTCAAGCAGAACAAGGTCACAAAGCACGGGTGCCTCAGTGCAAATTTATCAACACTGTTAGGACAAAACGGCTTGTGCCTTCCTAATGGCAGGTCAGTAGCACTTTCTTTGTAAACATTATGTAGTGGTTAAGAGTTGGACTCAGGGTAAGGCAGCTTGAGTTTCCAGGTAAGGCATATTGGGTTTCAGCTACATGTTCAACTGTTAAATAACCATATACTATGGGAAAGTTATTATTAAACTCTCTACCTCTTAGTTTAGTCAACTGAAAAATGGGGATAATAATTAGTTCCCATTTCTTTACATTGTTGATAGAATTAAAGGAAATAATTTTATTCAAGGGCTTAGCAAATTGCATTGCACATGGAAAGTGCTTGGTGAGGTTAAGTTTTCAAAGGTTGCAAAATTAGTAATTGACAGGACCAGCATTTGAAGGCATATTTATCTGGTCCCTGTGCCTACACTTTTAACTCATTGTTATCAATGTACACCATGAAAATACTCACAATGTAGGGCTGTTCTGGAAGAAAGATGAATCTGTGCATTTTATAGTGGAGGAAGGAAAATCCCTGAAAAATTAGCACGATTTGTTCAAAGTCACATAGTAAGTGAGTGGGGAAGCCAGGATCAGGACACTGGCTGTTTGATTCCACCAACTCCTTTGTCTACTGTCTTAATGGAGGACAGGACATTTTTGGTACAAAGATACTTACTGAATACCTGTATACCCAGTACTCCTAATGCTGGAGGGACACGAAAGAAATAGCCTATGACTTTTGTCGGGAGGTAAAACCAACGTAGAACAACAGAATCTGCAATTAATCTCTGAAGTGTGTACTATAGTTTACAATGACAGGAGTCGGGGAGGTACCCAGCTTTTCTTGGGTGCTTTCCCATGCATTTATTTCATCATCTTTTCAACAGTATAAAGGAGGAAATACCTAATAGTGGCTTTTTCAGATGAAGAAACTGAGTCTGAGACAGAGGTATGTAGGTGACCAGCAAGCAGCAAAACTTTAGCTTTGGGTCCAAATCTGACTCTAGACTAAGTGCTTTCTGTGGATTAACAGAAAAGAGGTGGGACTTGAGCCAGACAAGGAGGAATGGGTAGAATTGGGGTATTGCCAATATACCTTTCTTTGGAGCTGGGATTCCTCTAGGTAACAGAGGCAGGGCCAGACAGCCCAGGCTATCTGCTTCCCAGATACAGTGAGGCTGCTGTTCATTCCAGCAATAGGCTGCAGAGAGAAACAATCTTGGAAAGACCTCTCACGATGAGCCCACAGGGCACTGTCAGAATGAGACTTTTTGCCAACATCTGCCCAAGAAACATTAGCTTTCAGCATGAGTTTGAGCAGGACACAGGTGACGTCAATGGATTGTCATTTTTCACCTACAGCATGTTTTACTGGGCATCTGGGGCGGACAGACAAAACTCTGTCCTTTAGGAAGATCCAAAGAGCAAAAATGCGTAAGCTAACACTTTGCTGCTCCATGTGGTTCTGGAATAGCAATGTGGGCATCGCCTGATGGATTTGTTAGAAAGGCAGACTCGGGCACTCCCCTAGACCTGCACCGTCAGAATCTGTGGATTAACAAGATTTTCAGATGATTAAAGTTTGTCAGGCACTGAGCTAAACATCATCGTTCTTGGTGGTGGTGGTGGTGTTGGTTTTGTGCTACTCCCCTGAAAAGATGACAGTGGTTCTCCAAATACAAGCTCACTTGGGGTATCAGGCAGTGAATTGTCATGGGTTCAGAGGCAGGTCATCTTGACTCCCAGCTCTGCCTCTTTCTTGCCAGAGGAACTTCCACTTTCTAGTACTCAGCATCCTTATCTGCTAAATGGGTCAACAAGGCCTATTCAGGTGACTGTGGTGGGAATCACATGATTTAGCATGAGCAAAAGGGCTTTGTATGCCATGAATGACTTATACAATATTAGTACCTCTCATCTGATGGGACATTCCTCCCGGGGCTGGCTGTCTGAGGACCAGTACTGCACTTCAGTGAATGGACAGGGAAAAAACATTTTGAAGAGGTGCAGCTTAGAATTTGAAAACTGAGACAACCTGCTTTGTCATGAACATAAGTGCTCTTTCCTGGAGGGTTTTTCTTTTGTAAGAGTCCGACCTGCTCAAGAAGCAAGCATCGTGGTCTGCTGCCTCGGAAGTCTGGGAGGTGCCACCCTGAAGAGGCCCTCAGCCATTTTCTCTGAGGAGCGTGTGGTCTCCAGTGCCGCCGTCCTCCCTTTCCTCCTTCCCAGGGCTCAGGCAGTGAGAGCAGCTGTCAGCCTTTGAAGGATGCACGACTCTATTTAGAGCCAGGCGCCTGTGTTTTTATTTAGTGTCACCTCCTCGATACAGGTCGACCTAATGGGCAACACCTGGGAGATAATTGGTGGCAGCGAAGGGAGCAGAGTCTCCCGGGAGCATCATCTTGTGTTTTGTCAGATTTGGGGATGAAGAGGAAATGACGCCCGCAGCCCCGGCGCCGGCTCTGTCCTCCGAGCTGGCATGAATAATTGAACGCTGGCAAGCTGACTGCACCAAAGAGTTGCATTATGTAAAGCGGCGGGCGGCGGTGTGTGCGCGCGTGCGTGTGTGTCTGCGCGCATGAGGGTGCGTGTCTGAGTGTGTCTGCGCCCTGTGCGCGTGCGTGCCCGAGCTCAGAGCGGCTGTCGGGGAGGGAGTCAGAGGGAAAGAGAGAAAGGGAACGGGCGAGGGAGCGAGGGTTCCTGTAAGGCTGCACGACCACGCCAAATAACAGCCGCAGAGGGAGGTGGGGGAGAGAAAATAAAGGGGAGTCATGCTTAAAATTCCAGAGCGGTGCGAAACAGCAGAGCAAGGAAGCACCCCCAGTTTATGAGAGTCCTGCCCCCAGCCCCCTCCCCATTAGCACAGGGCTTTGGGATGGTCATGGAGGTGAGTGTCCTCCAACCTCCGCAGGGCCCCCGCTCCCCGCCCCCGCCCCCCTCTGCCCAATGCATGAATGAATGAGTTCCTCTCTGCACTGCACTCTGCTACCGTTCCTAATGGCTTCCAGGTTAGTGCTCACTCGTGCTGACGCTTGTGTGTGTGTATGTGTCAGTCTATCTTTGTTTCTTCGTGAGATGTTTTGGAAGGGGGCATAGCTCTGTCCTGGGGGCAGGTTGGGGCCCTGGGGGCTGTAGCCAGGACCTGTCTGTCTGGTTGTGTGCTTTTCCCAGCTGGTGCAGGCTGCTCAGAGCTGCCAAGAACACAGACCTTTCAAGGCAGAATAAATCCGGAGTCCATGTTGTTTGCTTCTGTTCTCTGTTTGGGGGATCTGAAAGCAGCCAGCGTGACATCATGCTGCAGAGATGCCACCTTTTCCCTCCCTAGCCCTTTCTCTTCTCCTCCTTCCTACAGTTGCACTGTTTGAGCTGAGCTCTGGATCACTTAGGGGCTGCCCTAGGGTGGGATACAGGGAGGGGGGGCTGGGTTGGGACTGATGGGGTCTCTTTGACCAGCAGACTTATTCGGGGCCCTCCTTGGAGAAAGGCGAGCAGAAGATTGAATTAGCAGTGCAGTGCGTCATGGAGAGCTGGCCGAGAGCTTCTGGGGGAGGTGTGGACAGGCCATGTGCTCCCGTTCCCCCACCCACCGACTTTGCTCTGTGATGCCCCTGCTGGGTAGAAGCTGACCAGAGCAATGGTCAGGAAGATATGGACAGACCCTGCTTCTCCCACAGGGAGAGGGTCATGCGACAGATGACTCTGGCCAGCAGAAGGAGAGGACAAGAGGGGAAGTTGATAGCTCCCATCTCAGGGAAATAAAGGGATTTGTTTATTCTTTGGCTTAGCCGGCATTTGGCTCAGAGATTTGCCATGTGGTTTTGAGAAAATAGATACCCAGTGGCTGGGCCTTACTCCCCCACACCTCCTTGCATTGTTAGTTATTTGCTTGATTTAGGAAGTGGAGGGGTGGGGGAGGATGGGGGAGCTTGCTCTCTCCCTGGGGCCTCAGCCAAAGAGCTCAGCCAGGGCTGGGGAAAGCCATCTTTGCCTCTTCCCTGACACTTGCTGGCAAACTCTGCTCTACAGAGACCACCTCACTGCTCTGCCTCCCGCCTCTCCCACAGCTAACCTTGAATGCTGGTCCTATGTCTGGCCTTTGCCTGGGGTCATACTCCCCACATTAGAGAAGTTTAGGACCAAGATGGACAAAGCTGGGCATAAAAGAAGGGTAAGGGAAACGGAAGGTTTTGGGAGCCGCCTGTGGCAGTAGAGTGATAAGGTCAAGGCCTTGAAGGTAGTACTCCATAAAGGCTGGGGGTGGGTGGTAAGTGGAGAATCAGCTAGGCTGGTGACCTCTTTAGGCATTTAAGCAACTTCAACACCATCACTTGAGGGAAAGAATGAAGGAATAAGAGCTTTCATTATCCTACCTAGGAAGAAAAAATCAACAACCTCCTTCCTCTCTTTCTTGGACCTAAAAATTTCTCTGCTGGCAGGAGCAAGCCTGTAGCCCTTTTCCCCAATGGTTGGGACACAGACACACTTTCCCCCTGACTCAACGAAAAAGAAACAGGCTCAAAGAAAAGATATTTTCAAGGTCATACATTTAGACCAGAAGTGGGCAAACTGTTCCTGTTAAGGGCCAGATAATCAATATTGCAGGCTTTGTGGGCCAAGCTGTCTCCGTCACAGCTACTCAACTCTGCTTTTTACAGTGGAAGTGGCCACGAACAATTTAAGAAGGAATAAGCATGGCCGTGTTCCCAATAAAACTTTGTTTACGGTCTCTGAAATGTGGATTTCATATCATTTTCACATGGATTTTTTCCAACCATTTAAAAATCTAAACACCATTCTTGTGTCTAGATAAGAGAATCTCTAAGGTCTGTGGTTTTGCCTCTGGCCTGGAGACATTCATATACACACTCAGAATTGCAGTATAAGTGAGTTGGAGTGAAAGCTGGGTGGATTCTTCATCCTCCCACCGGAAGTTGGGAGAAGTGGTGGGTGTGTGCTCCTGGGAGTGGATGTGCATATATAGGTTACATGTGCACGCACACTCTTTAGCCTGTAGGATAAGATTGAAGCACAGCGGTACCCAGAGACTTATAAAAGAACAGTGACTAATTCCAGTTTCCCTTGATTCAGAAAATGACTCCAAAAATACGTGTTGGCACTCTGATTTCCAAAGTGCTTGAGTGATCATCCTGCTCTATTCTGAGCTGCTCAGACCACTTCTCTGCCATGTTATAACCGTGTTTGGGCTCCATGAGAGCCATGTGAAAATGCCATGTGGAAGAGGAATTAGATTTGTTCTGTGGCTTCTAAGGTGATAGAATAGGACTTTTGGTAGGAAGCCACAGAAAGAAACAGTTTGAGCTTAAAATAAAAACGATCAGTTGTCCAAAGGTGAAATGAGTTACATATCAATTAATGACTTCTCTGTCCCTTGAGGTATAAGGTCAATCTAAACCAAGATTGGGTAGAGATTATGTATTAATAGAAGAAATGGTTTTTAACTTTGGAGAATAGATTTCAGAAAGTAGAATTACTCCACCCAAAGAAAGGACGGTAAGAACAGAGAAAAGGTTTTTAGCTAATAAACTAATCTCAAGTCTGGGAAGGCTGGAATAAAATAAAATGGTATTAAGCACAATACAACATTTTAAAAAATCATAAATAACTTCCTGATGATAGCAGGAGACAATGGGAAGGGTCACAGAGGAAAGCCCTGGATTTTGTGCCCTGAATGTATTTTAAATTAAGTTAAAGCCCCTCTTGGGTGACTTAGGCATCTGCTTGAAGCCAGGCACGTGGAATCACCTCTTAGGGTTCTCTTTATAATAAAATTTCTATGATTTTGATATTATGCTCATTTTTCAGAGTCTTCTGTCTGATCTCTAACAGAAAAATAAATCAGAGCTGGGTTTGAATCCCAGGGGTCAGGAAGGGATTAGCCATCCAGGGGGGTCATGAGGTTAGGGGAGGAGAGAGATAAGGGGAATGGCACATGGAGTGCTGTTGTTGACTTCTCATCCACCTACACACTAGGAACTCGTGTCCCGATCAGAAGGAAAGCTGGTGATGCTGCATTAACTATGGGCCCCAACTGCCTGGGTCCTGTTTCTGGATGCTTTGCCTAATTTAGATCTGAGTCCTTCTGTCTCAGAGATGCTGCTGTTCTCAGTACTCCGCAGTGCAGTCTTTATATGTTCTTTGTCATCCTCCTTTCGTGTCCTTGCGGGGGTTAGCCGGCCTCCATATTTATTCTGCTTGCATAATAAAAGCGGAAGCTCTAAGGAGTGGCTTGTCCCCAGATCATGCCATCAGGGGAAGGGCCTGAGTGAGGAAGACCATCTAACCCTTGGTGTTAACCAGTCCACGGTTCCAGCCTGGCTCCCTTGATAGGTCATGCCGAGAGATGTTTTAATTGAATTCAGGTAGATCCTATCACATGATGTTAGTTAATTACATGTCTGTCTCTCCCATCAGATTGTGAGTTTCTTAGAGGCAGAGGCAATATCCCCACAGATTTTTTTTCAGTTTGAGTACAGGCATTTTTCTTGCTGAGGATGGGGGAGGGGTCCTTGATGAGCACACTTAGGAGAAGCTGGAAGTTCTTTTCAGTTGAACTCCTCTTTGCCTTGTTCTGGTGGTTTCTGGCCTCCCAGTGGATTGGAAATCTTGTTCAAGGAAGGGCTTCGTGGGATAGCTTAGCATCTTTCTGCTTTCACGAAGTCCTGTTACCCTGAGTATTGAGGCTTCTGAAATACTTTGAGTGGGGTTGTACTTAGATTTGGGTGGATTTTAAAAGTATTAAGTCCCTACTGTTCGCTCAATTTCGTGTTAATATTGTGCGGATACAAACAACCATGACGTCGTCGCTGACCTCTTGGGCCCTCAGGATGAATATGTATTACAAAGTTGGAGGTGCTCAGAAAATGCTTGTTTAATGACATTACGTCAGCAAGGTTAGCTTCATTTTTAAAGACTATTAAACTTAGAGTTGGACAGATAATGATCACCGAGAGTCATGGAGAAATCAGGACTGTGGCACGTAAGAGTGCCCCTAGAGCTGTGCAGACATGTATGCGGCCACCTGGTGAGTGCTCTGTCTCAGGAAATCTGCAGCAGAGGCTGTGCAGCCCTTGGCAGGACCATTGCAGAGGGAATTCCCGCATCCAGTGGGAGGATAGATTACATGGCCACTAAGGCCCCTTCCAAACTCCAGATAATTACAGATCACCTCAGCCAACACCCTGTTCTGAACCCAGCAGGACTGTCCCCCAGATGTTAGGTGTTTGTTCTGTTGTGAACAGTCTCAGGAAAAGGAAATCATACAACACCAGTAAGTTCCCATGTTTGATTTTCAGTATCTTCTGCTTCATCTTAAGTCTTTGTCATCCCAGATCTGTGGAAGGAGGGGCTAGCTAAAGGTATGATAGCAGCAGTCTACATTCTCACCCCATCTTTGCCAGGTGGAAAGGACTTAATTTAGGAACAGGATTCAGTTTCTTCACTGGGAATTCACATTCCTCTTTTAACCCTTTTTCACTCCACGAGCAATGGCAGGAAGCCCTTTCCTTCGATATGCGTTATTTAATTAGGTTTATTCTTTTTAAGATTCTTACTCCGATACGGTAGGCTGTAATCATTCAACAAAGAACATAGCGGCACAGAAAGATAAAGTAAGTTTCTCAAGGGTACCAAACAGTTCAGGGTTTTAAACTCAGACACCCTGATGTCTAGACAAAGTGGCCAGGCCAGCAAAGAGTCTGGACGTGATGTCATATTTTAGTTTTCATGGGCTCAGAAGTCAAAATAAGGACCAATGGGCTAGTGTTATAAAGAAGGGAGGTTTGGGGCCAGCTTAAGAAAGATTTGTCTGAAAGAGTGGCTGAACAATGGAATGAATGACTTTAACAAGAACTTATTTCTTTATTCAGGCACCGCGTGTCTGTGATCCTAGCATGTGCCTGTCGTTCTGCTAGAGGTACTGGGGAACCACAGACAGACAAGGCCCCAGCCCCCACGAGTGTTCAATTTAGTGGCAAACAACTAAACAACAACAAAAACTAGACAATTTCAGTTCCTATAAGTGCAGTGAAGGGGAGCACATGACCATACGGCAATGGTTGCCTCGGGTTAGGGAGGTCATTTTATATGGAGTAGTCCTTTAAGAAAGTCTGCTTGCAGGAGGTGACATTTGATCTTTGATCTGAAGTGTGAAAAGGAGCTAGCACTCAAAACTTTAGAGTAAGAATTCCAGGCCAGAGGACCAAAAAGTACAAATATCCCGGGGCAGAGATGAATGTGTTATGTTCAAGGAAGAAAAAGGTCCAGCCTCAGTGGGCCTTAAAATGAAGGAGAAAGTGGGACAAGACAAGTTGGGGGAATAGTTGGGTTCTAGAAGGACTTGGATAGCTGATCAGTAAGTACTTCTCTTAGGGATTGTGAACTTTTCCTTCCAGAAGTTTAAGATAAGGAACCAGAATGGATTTGGTACAGCCTGTGAGCCCTTTGGATGAAACAATTCACGCCTGACTTCGGACACCGTTTCTGTACCATCCTCCGTGTTTTCGAAGGTTATCATAAATTGTTCCTCTTTGAGATATGCATGGAGATAACAAGAGTTCTGGCTTTTTTCCCCCCTCAGCTCTGGCAGGACCCAAACAAACTTATTTTGTTTTTGTAGGAAGGGGGAAAAGTGGGTCAGGCTGTTTTGGCATTTCAGGCATGGAGTCTTGGTTCTATTGCAGGCCCTTGTCTCCATGGAAATGAAAAATAGTGTTTGTCATGCCTGTTCCTGGATTGAACTCCAAAATCTGGGCTGAACAGAAGCTGCAGGAAAGCCAGGCAGCAGGGAGGGTGGAAAGGATGGAGGCTCCAGCCACTGTGATGAGGGATGTCTTCCCTTTGGCCTGAGTAAGAAAGGCAAACCACCTTTGCCCAGGCCCAGCCCTCGCGCCACCTGTCACCTCTCTGGACTGAAAATGCCAGTGGAAGGGTAACTGAGGTTCTGCTTTTCTCTACTTGTTCAAAAAAACGTTCCATGGACTTTGCCCTCATGTTAATTACCCAATTAATAAATTCATCAGCAACCTAAGTTGCTGCTAGGACTCCCTCCACCCCCCGTGCCCCACCCCTGCAGCAAGTAATTCCTTCCAGGCTTAAGTAGATCCCTAATGAAAGTATGTCTAGGTATTAAAGTATCAACTGGCTGCAAATGTTTTGGATAGGCTCTGCTGTCTTTCAGTTACTTTGTAAGATGTTTTTTTTTTCAACTTTCCTTAGATACTTAGATAAGATAGGGCAGGGGGAATCAGTAAGTAGTGCCCAGAATTATCTACACAGTATCTACAGAGATGAGGACCAGTGATGGATGGAGCACAGAAAGGGCGTGAGCTGCGTGGACACTGAGAGCGAATGTTTGGATGACCAATGGCCAGCCAGTGAGCCTGGAGAGTTGTCAAGCTTCCGTGTGTAATGTGTCTCTACCTGTGGCCTGGACCTTTTGGTTCCAAATTTCAGACTGAACCCATTCCCCGATCACCTTGCATACTTCACCCAAATGCCCCACTTGACAAGCCCCCAGGGAATTTCAGCAAGTTACCTAAACGAAAGGAGCAAGATGTTCATCTCTGTCAGGATCTTGCTTTTGCAGCAGTTAGGGGAGGCCCTCTCTGTCCATCTGCAGCTGGCATTCGTATGAATGTGATGGCAAAGGGAGGCATTCTCCTGGGAGCCCCTCCCCTTGCTGCCCCTTGCAGAAATGCTACATGTGGCTAAATCCAGGCCAAGGTCTGGCCCGCTGGGACCAGGCTGCGACTCAGCTTTTGCATAAACTTGGGAAGAGAACCCTCTACACAGTGGCGGGGGGTTGTGTGTGGGTGACAACACCTCTCCTTGAAGCTGTCTGGCTTCTTTTCTCAAATAGCTAATCACAGCTTGACACAAAAGGCACAGTTGGCTTTTTACCTTAGAAAGGGAACTGGACCCAGTGGTAGAGTTGTCACCAGGTTTAGATTCTAAATGATAGGCGTACAAAGAGTAGGTCCCATGCATGGCGACGGAGAGCTCCTCTCAGAGAACAACTGTGTATGTCTTATCCTTTCGAACCCCCACCACATCCCATACCCTAAAAAGTGTGTGTTTGTTGGGCGGAAGCCACTGAGACTCAACCGTTAAACACCTTGGGTCTGGGCGGTGAAGGAGCAGAGGCATCTCCCTGCGTGTTAACCCTTCAGTGGATGATCATGTCGTCTCTCTGGACCTGTGTTACCATCCATAACAGTGGGAGGGGTGGACTGGAAAGTCCCTTTCAACTCTTGCCCTGAACCGTCTTGTTGGGGACTTCGGGACAATGGTGTTATTTTCATGAGTAAAAGGAGTGGAGACAAGGAACCTTAGGAGGCTACAAAAAGGAGTGAAGCAAGCCTTTTTTTAAAAAGTGACCTGGTATTTTGCTCTTTAAGGAAAATCGGGGGCTCTGCTGCAATTTGTGACTTGGTCCATTCACTCCCCTCTACAAGGTTCTGGTTGGGTCTGCCCTTCCCGCCTACTGTGATGTAGCTTTTAGTGGGTACAGAGGAATGTAGACACTATTAAATGACAAGCAATAATACAGAAAAGAATAAGGATCCTCAGGGAGTCCTAGTGAGCTCTGAGTTTGGAACTGGTTTAGGTGGACAGACCTACAAATGGAGGCATGTTCAGGCAGCATGTAAACTTCATGCAAATGTTATACAAATACACCTGTGGCCTTCCTATCTCAGACTCTGGAATATGTGCTATGGGAAGTCTCAAAGGAGAGCTGGCTAATTCGTGTGGATGTTTGCAGTGGTATTATAAAGAACTGAAGAGGATTATTGATGAAACTTCATAATCGGCATGGGGACAGAATGTGTGTCACTGGATAACAGACTAGTCCTCTGTTAGGGATGAGGAACTGCTAGGTATCAGCATCAGCTTCAGGCAGAGGCTGTGAAAGGTAAGGAGGGAGGAGATGCTTATAATACGGCTAATGGTAACTGTCAGGCTGCTACACCGGAAGGTGTCGTCCCATCGGTTACTGCTGTCCTCAGCCACATCTTCCTGCCTATGCCCCATCAACTCGACTTCAGATTCTTCTGTAGCGGCAGTTCCTGTCACAAGCTCAAATAATGTTACTGTTCCAGCGAGTCCACCTTCCTGGTAGACACTGAACAGCTATAAACGGGTCTCTGTCCCCTGGGGCAGATACATCATTTATTCCTTAATACTTAAGAGATTGTGCCTTGTGAGAGCAGTCAGTGATTCTCAAACTTTAGAGTCAACCACCTGTGGTACTTATTCAAAATGCAGATTCTGAAGACCATCTGCTGGAAATTTTCATTTGTTGGGTGGATGGTGTGGGGGTAAGGGGGGGATTCTGCATTTTAAGGAAGCACCCCACGTGTTGCTGGTCCCCGCTATGGGAAGTGATGCTTGGGAACAGTCAAAGCCTCTTAGGAAAGGGGGCAAGGATATTCACTCCACACTTAACAGAGAGGAACAGGAGCTTTCTTAATAACAATAGCGCAAAAATATTTATTGAGCACTCATTAGATACCAGGCACTGTGCTAAATACTTAACGTTATTTCATTTAACACAACAGTCCTATGAGATAGGTATTAGTATCTCTCATTTTTCCAATGAGACAAATGAGGCTTGGGGCGGGGGCCACACATCAAGAGAGTGGCTGAGCTGAGTCTCAACCCTGGGCTGCTGACACCACAAAGAATTAATCCTGATCCTGTAGTGCCCAAGCAGACCCTTGGCATGCAAATGGGGCATTGAAGCTGGCTTTCTAAATTTCTAATTAAATGTTCTTCCCATTAGTTGAGGGTACCCTGGAATGTATCAGGCAGCCTTTTAGGAAAATTACCAGTGCCCCTGGCATTGAGGTGATTACAGCTGTACATCTGGCCGGGCTCGGAAGAAACATTGAACAGTGAATGGGCAGCATCCAGGTGTGGGGAGGAGGGGTGGAAATCTGATTAGGAATGAGCCAGGGCCAGGGTGTACAGTGGGACACACCGTGGCAAGAAAGTAGGAAGGAGCTGCTGTAATCCAAGCAGGTGGATGCGCCGGGGTCCAGAGAGACAGGTACATGTTGCGTATTTTGCAAGATCTGGGGCAGAAATGATTTTCTCTGAAAGCAAACAAGTTAACTCAAGTGAGAGACATTGGAACACACCAACTAGCCATTCTGCCCTGCTCAGGGTTCTGAAAACTGCACGGGTGGCTGACCAAGGAGCTGGCCTGCTGACAAGGTCTGCCTATGCCTGCAGGACCACGCTAAGGGTTTGGATGGGGAAGAAAGCCAAGTGAAGTGGTGCAGTGGCCACCACGTCTTAGGTGGGGGCAGAGGGGGCTGTAGAGAGAGTCACTGCAGAAAGCGTTGAAGAGCCTTTGGCCTCATTCTGTATTTCCCTGTTTCTCAAGGACACCAGCTAGACCAACTGTAGGAAGTAATAGTATGAGATAGTGGGATCAGACTTAAGTTTGCAGTATTTGTTAGCAAGGTAACCAGGAGAGGAATGAAATAGTCTTTGCTGGAGAATGGGGGAGCTGGGGGATGAGTGACCTCTGAGGCCCTTCTAGGGCTTAAAGGTGGCTGGTCTTGGAGGACATCTTGCTGGGGAGAGTTGATGATTATTGGAATCTCTAAAGCATCACTTGAGCATGTTATATTTTGATAACACATAGTTTCTTGTAATGCTCTTTACACCTTTGTTCATGCTGTTTTTGGTTTTTTCTTTCTTTCTTTCTGGAACATTCTCTCCTATCATACCCTCAGTCTGGCTAACTCCACACATTTTCTGCATCCAGCTCAGGTGTCATATCCTCGAGGAAGCATTTCTGTTTTCCTTTATTTTCTGCTATCACAGTACTCATTGTTTACATTAGCATGGGAGGAATACATGTCCAGCTTTTCCTGAATATAAATGGCCTAAGCCCAGGGATCCTTTCTTACTCACCCGTCTGGACTTGAGTGCCTAGCATTATACCAGGTGGTCAGGAAATATTTGCAGAACTGAAGAGCCAGATGTGAAGTTGTATCACCTTGGCCACACACCGAACCTTCCTATTTTTAGGCTTTTTTACATGTCAAATTGAGAGCTGGACGCCCCAGTCCTAATCTCTGGTAAGGGGGTTGATAGCCCATCTGATATCAGTATCTCTGATCATCCAGGTTCCGCCCTTGCTATAGCAATTCTAAAGTCTTTTTTTAACTCTAAAATTCCAAGAATTTAAAATATAATGCAATATGGTTATTAATAATGGAGGCAGGGTCGGATGAATGGCACATCATAATGTTTGTTTGAAAGACACAATGCTGTATGTGATGAGATATGTAGGAATTGGTTTTATTTGCTCATCACGGCATCCAAATCTATAGGATAATGGGGTACATTTGAAGAGTTTTAGGAATCCTGTGAGTCTGGTACTGATTTTGCTGAGTTACAGCTACAGCTGCAAACATTTCTTCTTGTATAGAGAAGCATGGGAGTGGGGGGAGAGCCTGGGTGGTGGGGGGTGGGCTTAGTCTTGAGGTGTAAGTGTTGGTCACTGGAGGGGATGGCATTTCAGAGAGAAGAAGAGAGAGAGAGAGAGAGAGAGAGAGTGAGACTGCTGAGGCATGGAAGAGCGAGTGTGCATGGCACAGGGAGCTGTAGCGTGGCCTTGATGCCTGAGGCAGAGGGTGCATGGGAGAGTAGCCAGCAGCGGGGCTGTCAGGTCGGCTGGAGAAAGATAGTTGAGGAAGCTGTGGTCTGGAGTTCAGGTTTTATTCTAAGGGTGTGGGAAACTGTGAGGGAGGTTTAACCAGGGAAGAAGATGGTCAAAAATGTCAATTTCACTTTTTAGGAAGTTCACTTTGGCAGGAGAGTAAAGAATGGATTGAAAACTAGAGGCAGGAAGTTGATTCCTTCCTTCGTTGCATTCACTCGGCTACCCTCCCATCCTTCTGTCCATCCATGTTTCTAACTACCCACCCAGCACACGAACATTGAATGTTTGGTTCTGAGAACGAGCTCCATGATCAGACTGCCGTTTATCCATTTGTATGACTTTAGGTGAATTACTTAATCTGTCAAGAAACCAAATATATCTCCTGAAAACTAGGATTAGTAATAATATCTATTAAAACTTTGTGGGTTGAGTGGGGTAGGGGGGGTGATTAAATCAAATAGTTACTAATAAATGCTTGCTGCTGTACCAGGAGCTCAGAAACATTCAGTAACTTGTAGCTATTTTTGTTAATATCAGCAGGTTGGAGGTACAAATTTGGGAGCTGTCATGATATTGGGGATTATTAAAGCCATGGGTATGAAGACCTTCACTCGGATGGGATTTAATTCAGCAGACATTACTGAACACACACAGAGCATTGCACTGGGCTACTTTGGAGTCTAGTACGGCAGAGGAGTACCTTCCAGGAGTTTGTGGGTCTTAACTTTAATACCAGGCAAAATGTGTTAAATGCTTTAGTCACTTTGGTGGTGGAGATTTAGAAAAGATTTTGGGAGAAAGTGGGATTTGAGTTGGGTTTTGAAGAATCAACAGGACTCCAGTAGCGAGATAGGAACAGAAAGTGCTCTTCAGGCTCAAGTAGGGAGTTGTACGGAAATCTGGAGGCAGAAGAATGAGAATGTGTACTAAGAAAATCAGGGGAAAGCCAGGCACAGAAAGACAAATATCACATATTCTCACTCAAATGTGGAAGCTAAAAAAGTGGACGCCATGGAGGTAGAGAGTAGAATGGTGGTTATCAGAGGCTGGGAAGGGTATGGAGATGAAGAGGGGGGACAAAGAAAGTTGCTTAATGGGCACAAAAGTACAGTTAGTTAGAGGGAGTGAGTTCTTGCATTCGACAGTGCAGTAAGGAAATTATAGTTAACAATAATTCTTTGCATATTTCAAAATAGCTAAAAGAGAAGAATCGTAATGTTCCCAACACAAAGAAAAGATAATAAATGTTTGAGTTGATAGATATCCCAGTTACCCTGATTTGATCATTAGACATTGTATACATGCATCAAAATATCACATGTGCCCCATAAATCTGTGCAACTATTATATATCGGTAAAAACTTAAAGACACAGAGGAAGATATGTAGAAGTAGAATATGGAAACTCTTTAAAGTATAAGGAGAATAAGGAAAGTATTGAAATATAGATGTGTCATTTATTTTTAGTAGAGAACTTTAAATTCCATTTTGAGGATTTGGGACTTTAATATGAGTACTAGTGGGGAGCAGAATGATACCGTGCTTGTATTTAGAAAGAGTTAATGACAAAGATGTGAATGAGTAGGAAAAGGAAGAGGACACAGAGGAAACCACCGAAGAGTTTAGGCAAGAGGACTTGGCCTTGAACTCGGGCCCTGGAGAAGGAAGGGACAGGATGAGGAGCTTTATGGAGATAGAATTGGTGGATTCAGTGACTCGTCTTTTGTGGGGTGACATGGAAGAGATGGGCTTATAGCCTGAGAGACTAAGGAATGATAACGCCATTAAGAACGGGCAGTTGTGGGAGGAGGTTTGAGAGGAAAGGTGGCTAGCTCTATTTTGAATTTGCAGCACTCGTGAGACTTCCATCTGGAGGCAGCATCCACTTGTAGCAGATTGTTGGGCCGGGCTAGCAACTGACCAGGGCCGGAAGCAGATAGAGGAGCCTGTGCCTAGGGGCCTTGTTGAAGTCAGAGAAAGCAGGAGATGGCCAGGGAGGAGAAGGACTCACCTTTGGGGAAGGACTGAAGTTCAGGTGTGTAGAAAGAGCGGGAGTACAGGAAGTCCAAGGCAGGCAGAGGAAGAGAAGGGAGAGGAGCATGTCAACAGGGAGAAGAGAGATTTTCAAGAGCAATGGCCTATAGAGCACAAAGAGACAGTCATTTATTGAGTGATCTGTGGAGGGCAGATTTTTAGGCATATAGATTCTTGGGTGGCACATACAGGGTGGGCTGAAGTGGGACCACTGGGTGATGCAGAAATCGCATGGACATTTTGATCATTTAGTGTGAGTTTCATGTGGTTTTGGATAGTTGGAATCAGTGTCCTGCAGGTTAGAATGTTTTGCCCACCACTTGCTTCAATCATCTTGGGCTTCCACAAATCACAGCTATTGTTAGTATTGGACATGAGATTTTGAATGCAATTTCTGTTTTAGAATGAAGCAAAACAGTGGGCTTTGCTTTTTTCCATACTTCTTCTGGCCACATTTGTCTTTATCTCTGATCCTTTTTCCCCCTCTATCCACCAGTCTCCTTTCAGAAGTTACAGCCCTGCCCTGCCCCCCAGCTGCCCATACTTGCTGGTTCAGACCCTTGGGATTTATTGCTTTGACTCTGCTGAGGATGCCCTGGTGGAAGGTTTTGCTGAAAGGGGCATGGTTTTCATTGCAAATGGGGCCAATGGGATGCCTGAGGTCACAGCTGGATCTTCATGCAAATGACAGCGTCCCCTGCCTTGTTTTGCACTCCCTTGAGTGCTTAGAGTGCTCACAGCCTGGTCCTGGGGCATTCTGAAGCCTGGCCCTGCTGTCTGACTGCCAGCCAGGTGGGCAGGACGATCTGCTTTTAATCTCCCCCCACCACCCCTGTGGCTTTCGTCTCAGTCCTTTCTATTTCCCCTGTCTTTCTGTTTAACCTTTGTCTTTTCCCATCCCTTTCCTTTCTCTGTTCTCTCAAGCAAAGCAGATACCTGTTGCAATTTAACTGCATTCAGTTTCCCCCTGTACTTCTGTCCTTCATCTCTTCTTATAGTACATTGAAAATACAAGTAGAATATCAAATAGAAAATATTTTTTACAGCTTATAACCCTTGGTGTACGTGGATTTGGTCCTCTGGGAAATATAAGGTAATTTTTGGACATGAATTTTGGGGTAGGGTGATTTGAAATGTGGGAACTTCTGCCGTGTTCATCTTTACCGCGGGCAGAGGCAGCAGGAACCACTGTGGCTTACAAGGAGATAATAGGATGTGGGGGCGTTGCAAATCAGAAGATTCAAGTTTTGTTTCTAAGCTCTCTGCACTCACAAGACCTTTAGCTTCACTCTGCCTTGCATGGGTCTTCTTTTTTAAGCATAGTGATTATGGTACTTGGCATTATTACCTTGCTGGAATGTTTTCTAAGAACCTAGTGAAATAATATGTATGTGAAGGCTTTGAAAAAGTAGGATGATTATTGTTATTTTTATGAGCAAAAATATCCAAACAAAATATAGAAACTTGATTTGGGGCTCGGTGCGGTGGCTCTTATTTGTAATCCCAGCACTTTGGGAGGCCAAACGTAAGATTGCTTGAGGCCAGGAGTTTGAGGGCAGCCTGGGCAACGTAGAGAGACCCCAGCTCTACAAAAAAATTTTAAAAAGTAGCCAGGCGTTGTGGTGCGCACCTGTCATCACAGCTACTTGTGAGGCTGAGGCAGGAGGATAGCTTGAGCTGAGGAATTTGAGGTTGCAGTGAGCTGTGATGACACCACTGCACACTAGCCTGGGTGACAAAGTGAGAAAAAGATGGTAGGAGTGAAGAAAGGGTGGGAGGGAGGAAGGGAGGAAAGAAAAAGAGGGAGAGAGAGGGGGAAGGGAAGAAAAGAAAGGAAGAAAAGAAAGGGAAAGAAGGAAAGAAGTAAAGAAAGAAAAAGAAGGAAAAAAGGAAAGAAAAGGAAGAAAGGAAAGAAGGAAACTTTGGATTTGCAGCATATATAAAATGAGCTGATTATATTGGATAATCTCCAATGAGTCTTAAATTATGTTTTCCTTAGAGAATTCTTGGCATCTAACAGGGGCTCACACTACAATTGGATGGATGGACAGACGGATGGATGGATGGATGGATGGATGGATGGATGGATGGATATCTATGCGTCTCATTGCCCCATCTCTGTCCTTTCCTAGTCCTGGTTCCCCTTTCACATTGGCACTACTGCCCTCTTGTGGCCAGTGGCAGTATTGCTTGTGGTGCAGTAAGTCCATAGCTGGGCTCCGTTCTCCCTGTTTCTCCCAGCCCCTCACCCCAGCTCCCTGAGCTGGTTCCTTTAGATTCGTCCTTGGCCTTGGATCACTGACTGCCTGCCTTTCTCCTCCTCTCCTTTCCACCCCACTCCCTCTCTCCATCTGCCCCTGCAGCACTGCCAGTAACTCAAACCGCAGCACACCGGCCTGCTCACCCATCCTCCGGAAGCGGTCTCGCTCGCCAACCCCACAGAACCAGGACGGAGACACCATGGTGGAGAAGGGCTCAGATCACTCCTCAGACAAATCCCCGTCCACACCAGAGCAGGGTGTGCAGCGCAGCTGCTCCTCCCAGTCTGGCCGGAGTGGCAGCAAAAATTCCAAGGTGAGCTGGACCCTGCTGGAGGCTTGGCACCTCGGCGTTAGGGGCTGCAGGGAAGCTGATACTGGGGGACCGTGAGGTAGAGAACTGCCTCAAGGGATGTGATCGAATGGGCCTGGTGTCCCAGAGAGAGTCTGTATTCAATGAGGCCAGGGTGGGGCAGGCAGATGAGACCCTAGTTAAATATTTTCCCAGCCAAGATCTCTGTGAGGGGCCTTGTGCTAGGGAGCCTCACATTCCTTGGGATTGGGAGGAAGGATGCTCTGGGGATCAGGAGGTGGTCTTTGCTTTATCTTTGCTACCTTTTTCAAATTTGGTCCCTAAAGCTGGCATAGAAGAGAACATTATTTGGGACAACTATACTGCCAGGGAAAGAGTCCTTAGGGAACCTTGCAGAATGCTATTTTTAGCCTCCTTCCTGGCCATCATCCTGCCTTACCTTAATATTAACCCACTTGGTACTCCTCCGGCAGAGAGCACGGTGGCAGGGCCTTTCCATCCCTCTCAAGAATGTCAGCACTACCACCTGAACATTGGGGGTCTTTGGCCCAGGGAGATGCATAAAATAAGCCCTGGGGGAGCCCTGGGCTAGTTGGGAGACCCCCAGTCTTCTGGGAAGCAGGAATTATCTTTGCCAAGGTGCTCCTTCAAGAAGCTTCTCTTCACCTGTGGACTCTTAGGGCTGGGGGTGGGGTTGGGTACCCCTGGGAGGCACGGGGGCTGGCTTCCCACCTGAATTTGTCTTTTGATTTCTTGTTCTTCCTCTTCTTCCCCACCATTCCCCAAATACCTTCTTTGCATGCATGGTCTTAGTCTCACAAGCGCCTCTCAAAAGTAAGCCATCTTTGTGTCTGTCTTTTTATTCCCCCTCTAGCATTGGATTGTCTGTAGTGCTCAGCACCCCTTCCTCGGCCCCTGCCCACTCTGGCCCGTATGTCCTGCTTGGTCCCTTTCCCAGAAGGGTCGGCCCCACTGTCCCTGGCAGGCTGGCTTGAAAGTCACTGGGGTCCCACTCCCACTGCACCTGATGTCGGAGGACAGACCCCACCCCACCCCCATCTGCCTGCTCCCCAAACACTGCCTTTGGCTGGGAATGGTTTCCTCCTTACATGGTGCTACCTAGAAGCAGAGTCCTGACAGGGGTGAGTTTCATTTCTTTGGAGTGGGAGACCCCATCTGGCTAGACACAGGTCCTGACCCCCCACCTTTGGGGGATGATTCCAAACTCCCTGACAGTAGCGATTAGGGGTGGGAGAAAGGATGTGCTGATGGAGGGGTGGAGTTCAGGTGGACAAGTGCCTTGGCAGAGCAGCAGCACCCTCAGGAGCTCTACCCTGTGGTCCCCACTCCATAGCTGCTTAGCCACCGCCTGCCCAACCCTGGGGGCTCATGGCCTTCTCGGGATCCTGGACTGTGGTCAGAGAGGAGAACTGCTGTCTCAGAGGGTGCAGTGCCAGCACCTGGAGCTCAATGACTGTTGACAGCAGCCCCTCAGGACCCTGGAAAGATGTGGCCAGGTCAGGGACGCAGTGCCAGGCCTGAGGAGAAGGTGGGGGGTGAACAATAGGTACTGTGGAACACGGCTCAGGAAACCAGACCCAGGGCCTGTGGCGGGCTGCAGCCTGAAGAGGAGAAAGCTGAGGATGACTTAATAATAATCCCAAGTCTCTAAGTGTTTTGGGTAGGAGGAGGGTGAACAGCTGTTCTCTTTTTTGAGGGAAGAACAAGAGGCTACACGGCTAATCCCGCAGTCTGTGACCTTCAGACGAAAAGCACAGCTTTGCTCTGAGGATTTTAAATGGCTGTAGCCAGCTGTGGGCAGGGGAGGAGGACACTGCCCGAGGATGCCAGCAGGAGTTCTCCATGGGTGCAGGTGGCAGGGCAGGTGCAGGCGTCTAGGGACAGGGTTTTGCCATGAGCTGTGTCAGTCTTCCTGAGCCCCTGGCACCTCTGGCTTGGCTGACATGGGGACTGGGAGGTGTTCGGGGCCCAGATCGGCCTGCCTGGGCATCGGTTTCTTCCTTCTGCTTCCCTCTTGCTTCTGCCCAGAGCCCTCGCTCTTTTCCATCCAGAGGTGAAATCAGACAGTCCGTTGCCCAGATTCTCTGCAAACCAAGCCTGGATTTTAGAACCTCTTAGTAGTTTGGGATGTTACTTGAATTCAGAGGTAGGAGAAATCATAAATGATTTATGAGTGGGGCAGCCAGGACGTGTGGCGGAACAGGCAGAATTCCGAGTGGGATTTCAGAGAGGCAAAAATGAGGCATTATGAAGGGACGGAGAGCTGAGCACGGATGGAGAGTTAACCTCGGCTCCCTTTCTTATGGGTGGACTGAGGCTGTGCCTGTCCCCAGCAGATGCATTCTGTGAGCTCTCAGGCAGTGGCCTCCTGCTTTCCCTCCTCATCCTCTCACGGTTACCATCGCCACCAGCCCCACGTTCCTCTGAGGGGCGTTAGGACTGGCTTGTGTAGGGAGGGAAGAGAGGAGGAAGGTGTGCTGGTGGGGCGGGGACATGCCCCTCCGCCGGTGGAGCATCTCCTCAGGTCGATCTGATAGCCAGAGCTAGTACTGCTGTTGTCGCAGCCAGGCCACCTGTCACCTGCTCACCTGTAGAGGAGGCGACGGGTTATAATTTTCAGGAAGCTGGAGGGTGCCTCCGCTGCTCCCTGGAGGCAGACCTCGTGCGCAGTGTCTCTTCTCTGGGCCTCCATTTCCCCGTTTGCTGAGACACAGGGGTGAGACTGGGCCGTCTCTCAGGCCCCACTCCTTGGCTGTCTCTCAGGCCCCACTCCTTGGCTTTGTCGCTGTGCCCAGGCTGACACTTGCCGGCCGCAGCGCGGCCCGGAGCCCGCTCTGTAGTGGCGGCGCGCGGCCACGAGGGGGAGCCGGGCGGACGCCTGTGCTGCCCGCAGGCCTGGCGGACTCGCCTCCCCTGTCGCGCGCCGCCCGCTGGTGGGTGCGTGCATCGCGTGGCGCGAGGGCGAGGGAGCTCCTTGGACTTTACCCCTTCTTTTTCAGTTCTAATTTCTGTGGTTTTCTTTCCAGTATGACAGACTTAACCTGATCAAAGTAAGAAGTTTTTTTGTTCTGACTTCTTCTAAATGTAGAGCTCTAGTCCCACCCCACCCACCCCACCCCCCGCCATCATCCAGATTCCCCAAGCCTTTGCAGAGGGAGATGTTTCTGGAAACCTACCTTGAGGTGACTTGGGTCTGTTTCCAGGGGCCTCACATTCCTTTAGGTGCTTGCTCCTCACACCTCTTGTAGGGACAGCGACAGAAACCGAAAATGAGCTCTGCTTTGCCCAGACTCCCTCTTCTCTCTGTAGCCAAAGCCATTCGAAGCTCTCAGAGAAGCCCAGGCTCCCTAGTCCTGTGCTTCCCTCCCTTCTGGCCCTGTCCTGTGCACCGCTGTGCCAGTGGACACCCCTCTTCAGAGCCCTGCAGCCCGCTGCCTGGCTTGGCCCCCGTGGGGCTGGGCCCTTGCTGACTGGCAGCTCCTTTGGGACTCAGTCCCCAGAGTGCAGAACCGCAAGGAGCAAACTCACTTCCAAGAGGCTGGTCGGAGGTCAGGGCTCCTGCCTGCCTGGCTAGTCCAGGGGGCTGTGTGGCTTTGACTGGAGGGGTGGGGGCCCGTTTTTCCTGGCTGTAAGCTCCATGGTGGCAGGTAAGAAGCTGCCCAGAGATAGCTGGTTAGGGGTAGAGCCTCAAAAGTCCTTGGTGTGTTTCACGTTTCTTTTCAGTACTCGAGAAACATGTTCTTATCCGCCCTTTACAAAGAGCAGATGTTCAATACAAGGAAACTACAGAGCTAGTTAGTTAGAGACAGGACACAGGTTCCTTGGTGGAGTGGTTGAGGCTGCTTGTGACCCTGAAGCTTGTTTCCAAACAAATCAGAAGGGGCAAGCGTCTGTGTGCCAGTACATGAAAAGGGACGAGCTCCCTGTCCACCTGAGTAGGGGGAATGACAGAGGATCTTGGTGCCCCCACTCGGCCCACGTTCCTGGGGCTCCCTTTTACACGCAGGCCAGGGTGGTAGGATAAGCAGCTGGGGCATAGGTGATGGGGTTGCTCAGCTGTGAGGCCAGGGTCTGATGACCTGGGCAGGGTTTGATGAAACACATGGAACCGTGGGGCAGTCGAGGCTGGCGGCCTCCAGGGTTCACCTCCGCACTCCGGAGACATGTGTTTTAATGACCAGCCGCACAGCCTCCAGCCCTACGGTCTCAAGTTCGGGATTGTGTGTGAGGACCCATGAAGTAAGATGTCCCAAGGGGCAGATCAAGTCAGATAGAGCCTGCTCGCCCCAACCACCATCCTCCAGATACGGGCAGCCTAAGCTGACATGCTTAGAGGTGAATTTTCAGGCCCAGGGTTCCCATGTGGTGGCACCTCCCTCAGTGATGAAATAGTTGCTTTTGAATATTTGGATTTGGCCCCTTTACCGGCTGAGACTGCTGGATTGGAGGAGGGGATGAGGCTGTGGTGGGAGGGTGTGACTTCCACATGGGACCATGGTGACAGCCTCTGTTGAAATGACCATGGAGGTACCTTGCAGAGGGGGATGGGGAGCCTGCCTTGCCATCTGCTCCCCTGGCCACATCCTGGCCATTGAGGTAGGGTGTGAGGGTGAAACCACTCAGAGGGAGCAGCACCCACACCTGGCCCCCCTCAACCGCCCACCTCCGGCTCCTCTGCTTGGGAGTGAAGGTGGACCATCTCTCCAGAGTTCTTCAGGTGCAATGGGGAAGCCTGGACAGGGGGAAGATAGGTCATGTGACCACCGGTAATCACCCCAGTCACACTTGCCCACCTTTGGGGACATAATCATCTCCTCCCGACAGACATGCTGAGACAGTGGCTACCCTCTTCTGCTCTTGTAAGTCAGGGCCCCCTAGCACCAGGTGGAGGGGATAAAGGTTGCCAATTGTGCCTGGCATCCAGGACTCTGGGGAGAGTTAAGGTGTCAATCTGTAGGCAAAGCTCCCCTCTCCCCAGTCATTCTCCACCTTAGTTTTACGCCAGCAGGCTTCTTAAAACTGAAAGTACCCCAGCCCCAGTCTAAACATATTGGATTAGCACCTCAAGGGGTGGGACCCAGGCAAGTGAGCGTGTGTGCGCATCTGTCTGTCTGGGTGTCCATCTATCTTCTGAGTGGGATGTGCATAAAAGATTCCTGGCCACAGGGTTGGGAGTCAGATGAGGCACAGTCTTAGCCTTCCCTCCTCTTTTCCTCCCATTCCTTGGGTAGAGAATGAAGAACACCTAAATTCTGAGCTGGAGCAGGGTTTGGTTTTGCTGGTATTGAATTATAGCACCACAGGGTTGGAAAAGACCCCTAGAGTGTCTGTGCTTCAACCTCCCTCCTAGGTAGAAACCCCCAAGCACTCCACCATTAGGTGATCAGCCCCTTGTTGGGATCAAGGAGGGATTTACTCATTGCCTCCAGAGAGCACGGTTGGAGGGAATTCACAGGCAGGCAGGCTCCTTTCTCCCCCACCACCAAGGCGCCCCAGAGGGCTGGGTTGGCCTCCGTGTGCACTTTGCTTCTGGTCAGGGCCCATTTGGGGACTGGGTCTTGGATGCCCTCACGCATCCCCTGCCCCCATCAGAACTCGTGATGGGGCTCCGCCTCCCTTCCGGCTGAACTCTAGCTGGTGCTGCTGCCTGTCACCCTCCCGTGGGGGGCTTCCGGCATGGACTGCTCCCTGGGCCTCCTTTCTGGGGCTGTGTTGGGAAAGGAGGCCCCTTCCTGAGCAGCAACATGGGAAGCATCCACTTGGCCTTTGGATTCCTCCTCCCACCCACCCCTGCTATCTGTGTAACCCTCTGAGCCAGGAACGCCCTGGCACTTCCCTGCATCCCTTCCTTGACTAATTTTACTTCTCTTCTATTTTGTCCTTGCAGAAAAGCCAGAGTTGGTATAATGTAAGTATCCCTATTTCTCTTCTCGTTGGGTACATGTGCAGTGGGAGGGGGAGTGGAGGTGGGCAGGGAAAGGGGTGTGAAATGCAGTCGGGCTCCCAGAGGAGCTGCAGCATTATCTTCTGCAGCGGGATGGGACTAGTCATATTGGTGAAGGGAGGGTTTGATTCGGGGAAACAAAGGCAGGATAGCGCACCTTATCCCCTACCTCACCCAGACTGTTGGACAGGGCTCTTTCTGTGCTCAGGGAGGGAGCCATTCATGGGAGGAGTGGCCATTCCTGGCCAGACAGAATTCAGAGGCTGGGGTGGCCTTGGGGAGGTCTTAGTTTTTTTTCCCTTAACTAAGACATGTTGGGGGAAATGCTGCCAGAGAACTTCCCCCATTGGTAGAAAGGCTGTGCCTTGTGATGGAATTTGACTTCCCAAGGTACCTGTCAATAGCTAGAAAAGTATGCTCCTTCTAGAAGACCTCTCTAATCCTTGGGTCTGTGGGGAAGGCGTGGCTTGGGGCCATCTTCTAGGTCCATCTGCTCCATACCCAGGAACCGTGTCATCGACTGAGCAGTCCCTACAAAGACCACAGCCTCTCAGTCCCACAGGTTGGCTTGTGTGATGTCGAACTTCGCCCCAGAAAAGTGGCTGGCTGAGGTTCTGAGCTGGCCCCTGCCACATGCACTCTGCCCTCTGCCCTCTGGCATGCCTGGCCGTTGCCTTGGCCTCTGAGCCTGCTGTCTTCCCATGAGACACTGATCTCCCTTGGACCCCAGCCCCTCTCTTGATTCCGGTCCAGCAGGAGGCGTAGGCGAGAGGCAGCTGGTGGGGAAGGTGGCTGTGACAGACAGGGTGGGGGAGAGGCATGGGGGGGAATGCAGGGATGGGGTCACTCGTGTGTGTTGTGTGTCTTCCTACTTGGCGTGTCAAGCTTATGCCAATGAGCCCTCCTATTGTCCAGTGGCCTGCCTGTCCTGGGTGCTGTGGATCCGCCAGCCTCAGCCCTCCCAGGACCCTGGAGGGCTATGCTGATGCAGGGTAGATGGGCTGTACTGATAGAAGGTGCATTGTGGGCTGAGATGGCCGGAGTGGGAGGGAAGCCTGACTCCACCCCTTCATTCCATGTTATTCCGTCAGCATAGCAGTGGACTTAGAAGGAGATGCTGTCTCTTGGCTGGAGGATGGGTTGGGCCAGCTGCCACCTGGGACCAGAAGTCAGGGCAGTCGGGCATGGCCGGAGCCCTGCCTCCTGACTGATCCCACCTGTAGCTGAGACAAACCAAAGCAGTCTGACCTCGCTGCCTCTTCACATCACCCTCTGGGACATGCTTGTGTCCCAGTCCTGTCTTGCAGCTCAACCTTTATTCATCCTAGGTGGTCTCCTTTCACTCTCCACACTTACCCCAAATGAATGAGAGAAACATCACTGGCTCTCCACTCAGCACAGATCATGTGTTCTCAGAGGGCAAGCTCACAGGAGGCTGTGTGCTGAGCAGGTGTAGGGCCCCCTCCCTCCCTCTCCTGGACTCATGCTATCACCCTGGGGGGTTGCCCTTGGGTGGCCGGGCACCCTCTTCCTGCAGTGTGCTTGGCCCCCTCCTGTGCTCTCGTGTCCAGATGCCTCATCAGGAAACTCCAGCTGAGCAAGCGCCGCTCCCCAGTGATCTCCTACCCTCCCTGCAGTCCATCTGAGTGAGGCTCTTGGCCCACCCCTGCTGCTTTGACCTGGTGTTCTGCTTTCCTGCAGGGAGCTCAGCCCTCCTGCCTTGCTTCTGCATTGCCCTGGGTTGGAATCGGACCTTCAGGCAGGGTCCTTCTCTCCCTCTCCCAGCTCTGCTCACAGCCCTCTATAATTTCTCTCCGGGTACCCGGGGCTCCATCACTGCACTAGAAGTCCTTCAGACAGGCGAAGGCTTTGTAATCCCCCGCCCTGGGGACTGTTAGGAGCCCCTGGCTGGATTCAGAACAGTGAGGGCCAGTGCTCTGCAGAGTCACTGACCCTTGGGAGAGCATCTCAGGCCCACTCGAGCAGCGTGGGTCTGATAGGGGAGGAAGCCAACCCCTGCCTCCCACCCCTGCCCCAGCCTCCCTCCTCCTCTGCCACCTGTCTGCAGAAGAAAGAGCCGTTTACTTTTACATGGTTAGCCAGGGAAGAGCTGTCACCATGATGACAAACTGGCTTGTTCTAAAGTGGGTTACATGGAGGAATGTGTCTGGACCCCAGGGACATGTGGAAAGGGTGTGGCGGGAAAGCATGGGGTCAAGAGTGGGTTTTGAAGGCCATGCCATCTACAGGTGCCCTGAGGCCCTCCCAGGCCCACTTACACCTACCCTCCTCACCCCACCACCCAGTTTGCCACCCCCGTCTCCTTCCTCAAGCCCCCAGCTCTGGAGGTACAGCCCCAGGAGACGTGGGATGGAGGGAAAAGCAGAAACAGGACTTGGCCTTCAGCAGGGAGCCAAGGCAGAGTTGGGGTGACCTGGCCTGGGCCTTTGGGGTAGGAAGAGTGCAATCTGCCCCCCAAAGACAGTTCCTTGCTAGGCGTAGTAGGCTCGAGTCTCGGGTAAGGGGCACTGACACAGGTCTGGCCCCAGGTGGGCAAAGGTATTCTCCTCTGCCCACTGCTACTCATTCCTGCAGGACATCGTCCCCAGGGCAGCCCGAGGAAGGAGCGTGGCTGAGATCAGAGCACAGGACCCAGCCCCTGGCAGCAGCCAGAGACTTAGCAGCCCTGGTTAAGGATGCCGGCTTGGTGGAGGGGAGGGCTGGGTAGTGCTATGCCTCTGGAATGGCCAGGCAAGCCTGGCTAGTGTAAGATTGAGAACAAAAGCACCAGGCTTTGCAGGAATGGAATTCAGGGTGTTGGGGGTGGCCAGTGAGGAGAGTGGGAGAGTTGCAGACAGCAAGCCTGGCAACCTGGCATTTCCCCAGAGGCTGACGCTGCTTCCTCTGTCTCTGTCCGCCTCCCCTCTATATTTACTCACTGGTTTGGAGAGTCTTCCTGAGCCCCCCTCCTGTGACCCCATCCCCAGCTTTCTCCAGGTGAGCCCCCATCTTTCTGCCTTCTGTGCTCTGTCCCCTCCCTGTCTCCTAGTCCCACCTCTGGCTTCTGCCTACCTGGGACGTGGCTGGAGGGTCAGTGTTTCCCTTGTGGATCACTGGTTTCTTCCTAGGTGAGGTCAACGCTCCACCGAAATCCGTTGTTCTCCTGGCTCCTCCACCCGCTCCTTCCTGCTGTACCTGGGGAGGGGGTACCACTTGGTCCCAGCTCCCAGTGTTTATCAAAGAGTTAATGTTTAGCCCAGAGCCAATTCCTTCTCTGTAGGCCCCTGCCCTGCCCAGCCCTGTCCCTGGTTAGGAGGTGGAGGTGACAAAGGCTGCTGAATGCTGAGACTCCTCTCCCAGGGCGTTATCTCTCTGAATCTGTCCTGTCCCTGTCTCACCCCTTACAGCCCAAACAGTCATCCTCTCATTTGGCCTGTAGAAATACTCACATACTTACGGGTAATTACTGTTCGGATCCAGAGCCTCATGGACCTACCTATCTACTGTGAACATCTTGGGGTTTGGTCTCGCCTAGAGAGGCATTCATGTCACCCTGGAAAATGGAATTGCTGTGCTCACCTTCTACGATGCTCAGGATAGGCTTCCATGCGGGGCAGACAGAAGCTGGGATGTGTGCTGAAGAGTGTTGGCAGGGGCTGGGCTCCTCGAAGGAACGGGTATGGTATTAGGGCTCAGTGTGCACACAGATAAGATATGGTGTAAATAGGAACCCGTTTGAGCAGTGGATAAGGAATGCATTCTCTTGGATTAGGAAAGCATTCACTTGGTAAATACTTTTTGAGCACCTTGATACCTGCTTATCCCTTCTCCAAAATTCCTGGGACCAAAAAGAAGTGTTTCGGATTTAGCATTTTTTCAGATTTTAGAATATTTGCATATGTAAAAATGATAGAAGTCTAAACATGAAATTCATTTATATTTCATGTACTCCTTATACACATAGCCTGAAGATAATGTCATACAATATTTTTAATAATTTTGTGCATGAAACAAAGTTTTGACTGCAACTTGTCAAATGAGATCAGGTGTGGGATTTTCCACTTGTGGCATCATGTTGGCACTCAAAAAATTTTGGATTTTGGATTTTAGGATTAAGGATGCTCAACCTATATTTGAAACACATTGTGCTCAGAGCTGTAGAAGATATGAACCTACTGGAGGCATAGATCTTCCCTGGAGAAGCTGGTAATCTGTGGACCGAGTTACCTGTGCGATGAATGGCACGATGGCTGGGTCCAGGGTGTGCCCATCTAGACAGACATGTAGGAGCTTGTTAGGAGAGGGTTTGGGGGAGGATTCACACTCTTCCTCTACCTTGTCCAACAGTGTTTACCTGGGAGAACCCAGGTTCCTCTGAGTTAGCATCTTTGCTTTTGGGACCCAGGAGTCTACATTTTTAAATGTGTTCACTGGGTCATCTTTAAGGACACTAAAGATTGAGTGTGGCTGTATCAAATTACCAAGACTGCTAGGACAAAGGTCCCATTCTTCATCGAGTGCAGGCGCAACTCCCTCCTGGTGAGGTGGCATCACTGGGCAGTGGGAGGGAGTGCCCCATTTGTTTTAAGAGTCTGATGTTTCCTGGGAAGCCACATCTCTCCAGGCCCACTGCTGTCTCATCCCTGTGCTGAGCTTCTCAGTCTTGAGCCTTTTGTGCCCCCACGGACCTGGTTTTCATTTTTCTTCGTGGATTTCACTGCCTCCTTTTGACCAGGGACGAAAGTCTCTGCCCTTAGCATTGCTACCTTGCCCTCAAGGTCTGAGCTGTGTCTGGGGATCCTCTTGGCCTTGGTCCCCTCCTGCCAGTGCTGAAGGTGGGATGAGGCCTCTGGAAAGGAAGAAGGTGCCTCAAACAGACCCCAAAGCTGTTGACCTCAACCTCTCCCTCACCAGCATGTCTGAAAGTAGCGCAGTGAGACTCCCCAGTCTGCCTCTGCTGCTACAGGGAAGGTGGTGGGTGGATGGGTCAGTGAAGGGAGAGTGTATCTCCAAGAAGCTTTTGGCTGTTTGAGTCTCAAATTTCAAATTTCATCACAACAGCCATGCCCTGGCACCTCCCATGCCCCTCCCACACTGGGAGCCCTGGCCAGCAACTTTCCCTGGCAGGAAACATCTGCTGGGGAGGCCAGGCAAGGCTGGGGGTCACTAGAGGACGTTGGCCAGGACCGTCGCCCAGATCGTGTAACTTGAAGCATGTGTAGGGCTCGGGCCCTGCCTGCCCACCCGCTCTGCCTCCCTCCCTCCCTCCTACCACGGGTGACTCTAACAAAGAGCTTATTTGCTGGTCAGGCAAGAGGCCCACGGGCTGAGGAAGGGGGTATGTGTCAGGCTGGGGGTGAGAGCAGGCCCTGCTGCCACAGCCAGTGGTGGCTGCTTCGCCTGGGTGAGGGCTGTGAGTCATAGCAACCAGCCCCCGCCCAGGAGAGAGATTGCACGTTGATTGAATGTGCCACTCGATGGGCCAGACCGCATCTGGGTAGCTGACCAGTTGATTTGCTCTCTGAAGCTTCAGACCAACTATGCGTGACTCTGCAGAGTATGAGTGTGAGTAACTGGCGGGGTGAGACCCAAGACCCGGCTGTGGGTCATCCTCTTCCTGCAAAGTTTGCCTGTCCACCCCAGGGCCTGCCCGTCAGGTCCTGCAGCCAGCCCAGGGCACCTGCTGTGCTGTCTGCGTCCTCTGGACTCTTGGGGAAACTGCACTGGCCAGGAGGAGGTGCCTGACCACACCCCCTCTGGGCTACGCTTAGCCTGAAGACCAGCAGAGAAGGACAGAGCAGAGCCCTGCTGCGGGAGAATGGCTGGCCAACTTGTCCCGAGAACCACGCTGACCTCTCATGTGGGAGGTTTCGCACCGGGAAGCCAGCCGTAGGAGAGCAAAGGACTTCAGGGCCACGCAGACCCTCTGCCGAGAAACCAGAGGTCACCCGTCTGCCTCAGTGCAAGTGCGGCCAATTGTCTGCATCCCGTGGGGACAGCTGAGAATTAGAGCTCAAGGAGCTGGGCTCTACTGAGAGAGGCAGCCGTGAGAGACAATGGAATCGTTGATGGAATCCGGGGTTCTTTGGAACCTGCTGCTGGAGCGGGAAAGCCAGCTGATGCGATGGTACCTGAAGAGGTGTACCGACATGCCTGCAGGTGCCCGCTGCTGTTGCTGGCATGGATCTGAGGACATCCCAGCCGTGAGTGTGTGACCCAATTTCTCTGTGTCTCTGTGGCAGTTCTACTGCACTCCAGTCATGCTCCACTTGGCTCTGCTACCTGAGGGCCCAGATTTGACAGTACTTGAACCAAACTTCCTTGGCCATGTTAAATTACAGTAGGTGAGCCGGGTCTCGCCTCCAGAGGAGATTGCTTTAAGCGTGCAGGGGCTGGGGGTAGAGGACCATGGTCTCTAGTATTGTGGAGGTGTGTGGTGGCAGGCACAGTGTACTGCCTAATATGTCTATTCTTCAGACTCCAGCAGGGAGAGGTGGCCTGCCAGCCTCTTCCACAGCCTGATAGAATAAGGCACTTACTGCTGAGCCTGGACTCATGAGTCTGTAGTACTGGCTGATGGCAGAGGCCGGGGCTAAATACACCTTGTCCTCTCCCCAGCACTGTGGCTGTGTTCTGTGGGGAGGAACGGCCTCCTCGATTTGCCTGCGGGTTGGAGACTGTGACCAAACTCCCTGCCCCCCATCTCTGCAGACATGTGAGCTGTCACTGGATACGAGAGAAGCAAGGCGGAGGGAGCACTACTGAAAGCAAATTGAAGTGGGAGGACTTCCAGGCTTCTGGTTATTGGATGCCCAATATCAGTTTCACCTGAAGGGGGTTTGGGGCCACCTTGCGGGCTGCTTCCTTGCCTGGTAATGCAAACTTGTAAATGTAAAGACCCACTAGGGGGCATGGAAGGATAGTGGGGGCCCCAGAGCAGATGAGCATCCCATCCCCAAGGGAGTGTGCTCTTGTAGGGAAGCCCTGCTACTTCCCTCTTGGCACAAGGTCCAGGAGCAAGTACCCTCCAGAGACGACATTGGGTAGCGGCTCAGACCAGCAGTGGAGCCAGACGGCCTTGGTTCAGACTATCCTCTCCCAAGTTGCCCAACAACTCTTTTTCTCAATTTCCTCAAGTGTAGAATGGGAGAATAGATGGTCAGATGTAGTGATACCTGCAAAGGGCTTTCGGCTGTTGCCCAGTATGTGGTACTAATTCTTTCTGCGTTAGCTCAATAAGAGCTGTAGACGGTCAGGTAGACATAGTGAGGTGGTCGTTAGGGGATTTCAGAGAGTGGACTCTGTTCTGAGAGGCCCGGGGGCTGTCTAGGTTGTATATCTCAATACCAGTCTGAAACTAGTGTACAGACCAGAGGAATGTTGTCTCTAAGGTTTTTTCCAGCCATAGAAGTCACAGGATGGGCTGTCTTCCAGATACCCACTGCCAACGGCCCCGATACTTGGTTCAAACATACGGCAAGTGACGTTTGCAGTTTGCGATTCTGTGACAGCCTAGCATTGCTTTTGGAAAGGTAACAGGGCACCTACTATTGCCAGTGGAGCTCATTTTGTAAATAAGCCCAGAGCAAAAGTTTAAAATTGAAATGAGCAAAGTGGCTGAAAGCATGCTCTTCTCTCTCTCTCTGTTGTGGAAAACCTCTCCAAACTAAAGTCATGGCATTTTTCTACCTCCTCACTTCCTGAAGTCCTCCCCTTCCCTCTAGCACAAAGACCACCGGGCCACAGCTCAGCTTCCTTGTGTGCCATTTTGCTTCACAGAAAGCCAAAAAATGAACAGACTAAGGCTCATTTCCTCATCACCACAGCTGTATGCCTGTGGATCCTCAGGGAAGGGAGTGAGAAAGTGTAAATAGCCAAGACCCACGTGTCAGTGTCAGCAGGAGAGTCCGTCGGCAGGCACGTGCTCCTGGCAGGGATCAGTGGCGCCGTCTGACAAGTAGGGCAGCGCGTCCGTGGGGGCAGTGCGCGTGCGTCTGTGTTACCGTGCACGCTCGTCCTGGGTGCGCACTTGTTTTTATGTATCACCCTTGGGTGCCCTTCATCTACGGGCGTGTATGGTTTTCTATTTTTATTTTTTTAACTTTAAGATCATAAGCCCTGCAAGGGCAGGATTCCTGTGTATTCAGCTGGCTGGCGGAATTTCCAAAGAGGACTTGGTAAGGCATGTGTGGGTGTGCGCCTGCACCAAGGCGCCTGTGAGAGCTAGGTGGGAGGTGAGCACAGGACCAGGGACCGTGAGACCTGCCACTGACCAGCTGGGACAGGGCGCTTCTCTCTGGCCTTAGTTTCCTCACTGGTACTGTAGGGGTTGGATTAGGTAATCTTGTACGGTTGGGAGCGAAGTTGGGTGCCTCTAGTGTGCCAGATGTGCTTTAGAATTGTCTACTTGTGTGCTTGTTCTGGCACTTATTTTATGTTTTAGGATTTTTTTTTTAGCACTATGTTTTAAGATTTAAAAAAAAAAAATCATGTCTTTGACACACAGCCAAGTGCTCATTGTGTTAGTCATGACAACACCTTTTCCCGAGAGGTGTGCTAGGCACCGTCACATCCTGGGCTTTGCTGGGTGGCTGGGCAGCCCCCCTTGGACCCCCACTTTACTGTCAAGGTGGTACTGCCAGCCGGCAGAAAGCAGGACGGCAGTAGCTGGCATGATGGGTCCCAGGAAGCCCCCTGGAGGTGTCCCTCCTTCCTTTCTCTTTGTGGGATATAATGTGAGCCCCTCCTCCTGTGTTCGACATCTCCTCTTTGGTGGGCACTGGCTACAAAGCGTCTTGCAGGACCAGATTCTCCCCGCCGTGTGGCTCCTAGGGTCTGTGGGATAACAGAGCCTCGTCTTTGCCTTTTTAACACACAAGCAAGTGCTCCTCCTGCACCGTCCTCCCTGACCCCATGGAACCCTGAACCCGGGGGCATCCTGCTAACCATGGCCATTGTCATGCAGGTGTTAAGCCCCACTTACAAGCAGAGAAATGAAGACTTCAGAAAGCTCTTTAAGCAACTTCCAGACACGGAGCGTCTCATTGTTGGTGAGCTGGGTGACCTGGGAGGGGCAGGGAGGAAGTCCGGGAGTCCCCAGCATAGCATGGGCTGAGTCTGTCTGGAAGCTGTGAGACAACCCAAGTAAGCAGCCTGTCTGGGAACAGGGAAAGAGGATGTCCAGAGCACTGGTCCCGGCTTTCGGGGCTCAGGGCTGAGTACCATGTCTGTGGCAGCCCCAAGAGCCCGACCTAGAAGGAGTCACTGCCGCTTTTATCTCTGCAGACGGCCCAGCGGTGGAAGGGGTTGGCATAGCTGTGAGTGTGGGGAGGGAAGTGAGTTGAATGTGTTGGTCTTTCCTACCTCCAGCTTTTGCGACCCTTCTGTCATCACATTCATTCGTCAGCCTCCAGGCAGTTGCACAACGCACCACCTTTATGTTCCCGATCATGAGATGCCAGGGACTTCCTTAGCCACCAGTTCAAGTGTCTGGCACCCCTAGTCACTGGTGGGAGATTGGTGCTGGTATGAGGGATGATGTGCTGAAAATGCTTCCTGTCTCTGTCTCCCTCCCTACCACAGATTACTCATGTGCACTCCAAAGAGACATTCTTCTTCAGGGCCGACTCTACCTCTCAGAAAATTGGATCTGCTTCTATAGCAACATCTTCCGCTGGGAAACTCTGGTAAAGACCTAGGGCCTGCTCCCTTGGGCTGCTCCCTTCCCTGTGGCTGAGCAAGCTGCCTTCACTTTCCTGCTTTTGCTGACTTCGTGCTCTTCCCAAGCCTGTGTGTAATCAACAAAAACACATTCCTGAGTCTTGAAGGATGTCTAGTTCTGAGTCCCAATAACAGGTTCTCCTCCACCATGTCTTCCCCTCCTTCCTCCCTCTTGGGTGTGGGACAGAGGACTTCAGAGCATTTGCTTTTGGGAAATGCAGGTGAATGTTCGGCATGAGTTAGCACAGAAGGAAGCGTAGTAAAGTGGAAAAAAGAATGTTGGCCTTGGGACTCAGCGGAACTAGCTTTCGCACTTTCTGGGTTCTGCAGCTAATTAGCTGTGTGATTTTAGGCTAGTCCTTTCTCTCTTTGCCTCTGTTTCCTCATCCTGTGTGATTAGGTGGAGAAAGATGAACCAGGTGAGTTTTATGATCCCATCCAGTGCCAGTGTTCTGTGTTTCTGTAAGTGGCAAATAATAGCAGGACCTCTGTGTGCTTAGTGGACTGTAGAAATGAGAAAGGAGGCTTCCTGGACCAAGAATGTACTCACGGCTGTGGATGAGGCTCGGTCCCTACCTTGCTCTGTGGCCTTTGAGAAATAAGGGGGTAAACCAGGTGATCCCTGCCAGGGTTAGGAAAGATGTGAACTGTGATCTGATTTCCTCTGTCTGCACTGCTGCCACATGAAAACTCTTTGCCCGACTCCACTAATGCCTCCTCTTGCTGTTCTCTGTTCTCTGTGCTGTCGGATGCCAGCTGACAGTCCGTTTGAAAGACATCTGCTCCATGACTAAAGAAAAAACAGCTCGCCTCATTCCCAATGCCATCCAAGTTTGCACTGATTCAGAAAAGGTAAGCGCAGTTGGATTCTGGGCTGAATTCTTTCTACTCTCCCTCTCCCCCCACCCCACTCCCCCCATTCCGTCTGCCCTCCAATTGTACTAATAGGACTGGGGGGAGAGGCAGTGAGGGTGATGAGGATCCCAGGAACCTCCTCCTGGGTGGGCAGGGCGGTTGGGGGCTGAGCAGGGGAGAGTGGATTGGCAGAACATTTAACTTGGAGCCAAAACACCTGAATTGGAGTCCATTGACTGTGAGCATGTAATGTAATCTTTCTGAGCCTCAGTTTTCTCATGTGTAAAATGGAGCCAGCAATACCTATTTAACAGTCTTGAAATAACATCACATATTTGAAAACACTACATTGTTAAGGCACTATGCGAGTGGACGTAGTCATCATTTCATATCAGCATAGCTGATTACATCTCAGGAGGAGGAGGAGTCTGATGGAAATGGAGTGTCCCTGTTATTAATAGTGTGGGGAGAATGTGGTAAATCAGTTTAAGGACAGAGAAAATAGTGAACTTTAACTTTTCATCAGAGCCTTAAGACTAACAGATTCAAGGCTAGGGGTGGACTAGGTTTCTGCGGAAGACAAAGTGTGTAGTTCTTTGGACTTGGGCAGTTCAGTGGCAAGAACCAGCAGATCTGGGGTCAGATGGTCTTTGGGTGGAATTCTGTGTTCAGTACTAACCAGCTGTGTGATGCTTCGTGTTGCCCAGCCTGTTAGTGTCTGTTCGTGGCAGCTTTGTTTATTGTCAAAGTCTTTTTGTATGGTTTAAGTGAAATAGCATTTGTGGAGCACCTCGTAGGTGGTTGGTAAAATTTGGTTTTCTGTTGCTTTTTTTCCCGTGTATTATAAAGGATCCTCAATAACAGATAAAGAGCAGGATCTCTTTCTGTTCTGTTCCTTGTACCCCAAGCATGTAGAAGAGTGCCTAACACACACTAATATTCAAATATTTGTTGAATGAATGAAAAGGGTCGGTGGGTTTGTCTTGTCCTTCCATTTAGGCTAGCTCATAGCTCACCGCTTACCCAGTTCCAGGAGATAGGTGAAGGACATCTTCTGTGGAGATGAGAATTTCAAACCAGGGAGAGAAGCATTGAGGAAGGTGTGGGTATAAATTGAAAGACCTGGTCACAGTGGGGACTCAGGTCTCAGGTGCCCAGACCCCCAGTGTGCTGGGCCCATGGCTGATGCAGCTGTGTGATCATGGGTCACTGAGAGTCGTGGGTATTTGAGGATGAGCTCAGTATCTTTTCTTAGAGGAAGGAGGACCGTGTCTCTATTACATTGTACGTCTGAACAGACATTTCTTGCAATTTTCTCTTCTAATCCAGCACTTCTTCACTTCATTTGGGGCCCGGGATAGGACATACATGATGATGTTCCGGCTCTGGCAGAACGCTCTCCTGGAAAAGGTGGGTACCGGCTGGCCACGTCCTTCAGCCCCAGCGGGAATGCCCACCCAGAACATCCTTTCCCCTTGGGTGTGGGCTCTGTGGAGAGTTTGCTTTTACTGTGCATTGGCCAGTTCCAGAGAAGCCCACGTTTCCTGAAAGTTCTGGAAATCCCCCAGACATGGTGAGCAATGCATTCTCCCTCTGAGGGTATTGACCTGGGTCCTGGAAATAGTTTATTCTCTTCTGTGTACGGCCTCAGGGCTGCCAGGAGTAAGGCACCCAGTGACTTCAGACACATCAGTCCCATTGCTTTAAATGTACCAGGATTTGTTTTAATCAGGTATGGTAAGAGACACGCTGTCATGAAGGAAGAAGTTTATATAACGTATTCACGGAGCCCCAGAAACAGGAAGCACAGTGTGTCCTGCAGGGCCACACAGGGATGTGCCAGGGTGTGTTGGGAGGCAGAAGGAGTGAGGGCAGAGTGCGGGCAGGAGCCTTTATGGTGATTTCTGCAGGGAGGAGTGGGTGAGGTAGGGCAGTAGGCCAGCAGGTTTGGGATTGGCTGGTTTGGCTAATTTCAGCAGGCTCCAGGGGATAGGGGCTGTCTCTGGCTGCCCGGTATCTGGCCTTGGGGTAATTAGGACAGGGGAATGTGATCTGGAGCTAGATGAAGGGACAGTTGGGGGTGTAGGCTTTGGATTGGTTGGCTGCATGTGGAGGGCATGCTCCCAGATGAGTTGATTTCTCTCTCTACCAATTTGCTAACCCTGGTCCCTCACCAGTCAGCAAGGCCCCAGGTGCTAGAGCATCCAAAATACAAAAAATACAAAAATATAGTTAACACAGCCACCAATTGACTATTCATGTTTAAATGACACTATGAGGAGGAGACACAGATGGAGGTACGTGGTCCCTGCCCCTAGAGAGTTCTTCTGAGATGCAGTTGGGTGTTGGGAAACTGTCTCCAAGCCAGTATGTCTGTGTGTGTGTGTGTGTGTGTATATATATGTATGTGTATTATTTTTCCCCCAGTGTTAGCTGATTTTGTGTATATATATGACATATATGTATTTAAACATATAAATGTATTTGCCTTGCGTCCAGCTCAAACTAGTTGCTATATAAGAAAATTGAGCAGCTTTCTTATTTAGACTTTCTTCTGATCTGACACTTGATAGCTCTGGTATCAGCCCTGAAAACTTACTTGAGCTGAGGTCCTCTGCCTTTCTGAGCCATCAATAACAGTAAAATGATAATGTGTTTGAGTCTCCACTGGCAGATTTGAATTTCTAGTTCACTGCCATTGCCATTTCTAAATAAGACACAGGGTCATCCGTATGGTTCGCAGATGTCCTTGCAAAATAATTGTGAGGATTTCTGCGTGCTGAACGGGGTCTGCTAATTGTGCTTGTCCCAACTGTGGTTAGCCATGTTGAGCCAGGTGGAATTGGTCAGGGAAGGCTGCCTGGGAAGGTGACCGGTGAAGCAGGGTAAGACATGGTTTGGCAGAGAAGCAGATGTGTCCCAGGTGGGGTGAATATTGCAAATAAAGGCCAGAGATGGTTGGAGCGAGGGGTTTGCAGAGAAAGGAGGAGGAGGTGCCTCCCCGGGCACTGTGAGGGCCTGCACAGAGAGCTGCCGCCTCCGAACCCTGCTGGCCCAGGCAGTTCTCCGAATGCTGCTCATGGTGTCCTGCCAGCTGCCTGCTTCTTAAACCATGTTTTGAAAGGGCGTGCTTGGTGAGCTCTCAGACTCTTTATGAGGTCTATTGTTACAAACATTCTTGAAGTTTGAGTTTTTTTAAAAAAGACATTGATTACTGCTGTTTACCTTCATTCCCTTGCCATCTCTTCCACGCACTTATCCCACCACCTTCTCTCCTTCCTCCCAATCGTGGTCTCCACCTCGGATCTTTGACATTCCTCTACCTCTCTCCGGAGATTCCGAATTCCATGAGAACCAACTTTTCTTAGGACAGTGTAGTTACCCAGTGAAATAAGGAAACACTGGAACTAGTGCATAGAACCGTAGGCAAACTGATTCCACTTCAGAATAAGGAAGGAAGTATTCAGGCAGTCAAGAGAGGGCTGGACCCCTTATACTATGAGACTGTAGAACTCTTTGGAACCACAGGACCTCTCCAGCTATGGAATGGGCCACCTCTGTGGTCAAACCTCCTTCTTGGAAGCAATCCAGTAGGGCCTGCATGGCCACAGTTAATATAGAAGATTTCTGTGGTGGGCAGGAGACTGGGTCAGGGGACCTCTGGACACTCATTCAGAGTCCAAATCAGAAGCTCTGGGATCCTGGGGCTCCAGAACAACATGGGCTTATGCCACTAATGCTGGAGCTCATCAGTAGGAACAGAAGGTGGGGCAGGGACCATCCTCCAGGGGCCATTGGGTCCCATCTGCAAACCTCTGTTGAAGGTTTGCCAAAATCCATATCCCTCGGCAGAAGATTGGTTTGTTGCTGAGATCCCCAAGGTGCATGGAGTTGTCATGGAGGTAGCTGCTCTTCGGTAGTTCAGCTAGGGAGAGAGAGGGCGACCTCTACCCTCCAGGCGAGCTGGCCCAGCTCAGTGCCTCTGTGCAGAACCTGGGGACTTGAGAATGGAAGGGTCAGAGTCACGTCTTTTCTCCCCTGCAGCCTCTGTGCCCCAAGGAGCTCTGGCACTTTGTTCACCAGTGCTATGGGAACGAGTTGGGCCTCACCAGTGATGACGAGGACTACGTGCCCCCTGATGACGACTTCAACACAATGGGGTTAGTGAGGGCTGGGCGGGCTGGGGGCGCAGGATGGCAGTGAAGTCCTTGCTGGGGAAATGGCATCTAAGTGAGGCCCTGGAACAAAGTGAGGGAATGAGCCAGGGAGGTACCTGCGGGAAAAACATTCCAGGCAAGGAGGCAGCAAGCAGGCCAGTGTGGCTGCAGAGGGAACGAGGGGGATGTGGTGGAGATGAGGTCAGGGGGACGGAGCGGGCAGAGTCTGAGAGCCTTTTGGCCACCGTGATGATTGGCTTTTACTCAGAGTAGGATGGGAAGGTTTTGAGTGGATGATTGATAAGGTCTGACTTAACATTTTAGCAGGATCACTCTGGCCTCTGCATTGAAAATACACTGAAGGGAATGAGGGCAGCAGCTGGGAGACCCGTTATAAGAGGCTGTTGAATTATTTAGGTAATTTAGCTAAGAGATGGTGGTAGTTTGGACCAGGAGGGTAGCAACACAAATGGTAATAAGTGGTTAGTTCCTGAATATAGTTGGAAGGATTTGCTGATGGAACTAAAAGGAGCTTAAAGGTTTTTTTGGTTTTACCATCTGGAAGAATGGAGTTGTTCTAAATGAAGGTGGACAGGCCGGGCGTGGTGGCTCACCCCTGTAATCCTAGCACTCTGGGAGGAAGAGGCGGGCAGATCGCTCAAGGTCAGGAGTTCAAAACCAGCCTGAGCAAGAATGAGACCCCGTCTCTACTATAAATAGAAAGAAATTAATTGGCCAACTTATATATAGAAAAAATTAGCCGGGCATAGTGGCGCAAGCCTGTAGTCCCAGCTACT
>CAUYRT010024894.1:0-22949 GCA_963574885.1 Lepilemur ruficaudatus
TATGTACACCATGGAGTACTATTCAGCCATAAGAAACAATGGTGATATGGCACCTCTTGTATTTTCCTGGATGGAGCTGAAACCCGTTCTAAGTGAAGTATCCCAAGAATGGATGGACAGGCACCACATGTACTCACCAGCAAATTGGTATTAACTGATCAGCACCTAAGTGGACACATAGGAACAACACTGATCAGGTGTCAGGCAGACGGGAGGGGGAAGGAGGGGATGGGTATATACATACATAATGAGTGCGATACGCATCGTCTGGGGGATGGTCTGGCTTGAGGCTCTGACTGGAGGGGGGAGGGGGCAAGGGCAATGTATGTAACCTTAACATTTGTACCCCTATAATATGTTGAAATAAACAAAAAAAAAGAAAAAGAAAAAAATAAAACAATAAATAAAAATTAAAATAAATAAATAAATAAAGAGTATGGAACCTAACTAAGAGTCAGAAGATGAAGATGTTAGCCCTGTTGCTAACATATTAATTAGATAAACATAGGAAGCCATTTACTTACTTACTTACAGGTAAAAGGGCTTAATAGTGACTTTATCACACTGTGGATTTAAGAATTTAATTTAAAGAATTACAAGAGGGAATTAAAAGAGAAAGTTTCTGGTAATACTTTCCTTAAAGCGGTACATACATGTACTTTACCCAAGTAACCTTATTCATTCACCATTAACAATTGGTGTTGGTAGATTTTGTGGATTTGTTTTCCTAGTTCTAAGGGCTAGCAAAAGCTTTCAGCTGTTCTCAAGAGAGATAAGATTTCAAGCACTAGAAAATAAATATGATCCTTCTAACCTTCTATCACTACCAGTTAATCAGCCATCACCACAAACAACTATTTTCTCTACTTGTTAGCCTTTTACTCACCTGTTTACCTTTACCATCCTTTACCATTTACTCTGCTCAAGCAGAGGAGACATTTTAACATAGCTGTCAGGGGTCGCTGTGATACATACAGTTGTTACCAGGCTTCTGGTAGAGAAAGAGGTTATAGCCCACCCAAGCTGCAGGCTTAGGCCCCAGAAAAGGGCCCAGTCTAGGGCTCGTTACTTCCATACACACCTTACCTCTTCCAAATTACTCACTCAGCTATGGACTTTTTTATCAACAGTGTGCAAAAAACAAATAAACAAAAACTACTTGAGTTCTAGTTCTACTTTTACCAGCTACTTAACATGAAAATTTTATTCCCATTTATCTTCCCTCCCTACATCATAGGATTATTTTAAGAGTCAAGTGAAACAATACATGTGAAAGCCCTGTGCAACCTAAATCATTGCAAAATATAAAGTACTATGTCAGGGTTTTTAAGAATAAAAGGAGTTTTTTGACTCTCAATTGCTGATAGGTTATCTAACTGTTAATCTTCAAAGTCAGAACCACAACTTCTATAACAGAACTGCTCTGTCCAACAGAACTTTGCACAGTAAAAAAAGATGCTCTACACATACTTGCAGTGTCCAATACAGAAGCCACTGGCCACGTGCAGTTACTGAATACTTAAAATGTGGCCAGTGTAACTGGGAGACTGAATCCTTAACTTTATTTAACTATAACTACCTTAAACTTCAAAAGCTGTATGTGGTTAGTGGCTACCATACTGGACTGCACAAGTCTTGGATAATGAGAGCTGGAAAATCTAGCTGTAGCTCCAAAATCTGTGTCAGCAAGTACGAGGCCATCATCAGAAACTGTGCCAATTAAGGGGAAGGCAGGATTATAAAAGAATGGAAGAGATAACGTGACATAACCAAATCCAAACAATAAATTTGGGGGAGTTAATTCCCATTTGCAAAAACATTCATGTTCTCTTAAACACTGGTTACACAAATATGTTCAATCCCAATGTATACAGTTTTTCCAAAATGCACCCATAGTAGAAAGAAAGGCACCCACACAGACAGGGATCAAAGGCAGGGAAGTTCAGGGGAAATAGGAACAAAGAAATCTGGCTTGCCTGCTCCAAGATTTCCCTCACAGTTCATGCAAGAAAATCTTACTGAGCATACAACTGCATAACAGGATTAAGGGGGAAGAGATGAATAAATCCTAGACTCTGTTTCCAGGGACCATATCAGGAAGAAATTCAAAAAGGCAACATACAAATCCAACACACTTTGCCTCCAGTTCTTGCTTCCTGCTACACTTGCAAAGAGCTGTTGAGAGATTTGCACTATATAAATCTCCACCATGTTGCCATACTCTGAAATTATGAGTACCTTTTCTCTCTAGTATATCTGAGAGGACTGTGTCTTTAAAAAACAAATACACCCAAGAACATAAAACTTCTACACATTTAGGGGGAAACTTTTTACATCTCTTTCAACACTTAATACAAAACCCTGCTGTGACCCCGTGTATCTAAGAGGGCGCTGCCGCCGAGGCTACTGCTGCTGCTGCTGACAGGTGGCATCTACTGATCCAGCAGTATCTGCCAGGCACAAGACCACCTGTATCTTCCGTATAACCTCATTTATTCTTCAAATAACCCTACGAGGCTTTTATTGTTATCTTTCACTTACAAATAGGGAAATGGAGGTTTCTAGGGATTGAGGAAGTTAGACAGCATGTGAAGTCCAGTTTAAAGCCCTGCCTTACCCACTCCAGTGCAGGGACCCCTAACGCTTTAACAGTTACAAGAGAGCATACAGCGCAGCATGGGGAATGGAGAGAGTGTATTCTACGTGGACACTATCTGACAAAGAACTGGAGGCGGAGTGTCCTACCACTACAGGAGAATGGCAGAGAACGAGAAGGCCCGCAGGAGAGTCAGGCCAGGACAACAATTGGAGCATGTCGGTAAGGTCACTGCAGGTGGGGAGCAGAGCTAGGGCTAGATTCCAGCCAAAACACACGTAGAACCTGCCGCAGCAAAGTGCCAGCTTTCTGCAGGGCACGGGTGGCGCTAGGAAAGGGAAATCGGGGGTCCCAGGTCCCCGTTTCCCGCCAGGCGTGGGTGGCTCAGTAAGGAAACTTTGCGACGCGAGGGAAGACAGGCAACCACGCCACCGAGCGGCAAGACGGAGCCGCAAACGGTGGGCGGGAGGAGCGGGCCGAGAGGCGGGCCCGGCACGCAGGCGCCTGGGGAGGCCGACTGACCGAGAGGCCGGCCGGGGAGCCCCGCCCGCTCGCGCCCGGCCCGGCCCGCGCCTTACCTGCTCAGAGCCGGCGCCGACACGCTCAGCAGCCGCCTCGCCCCCGCGCTCCCGCCCGGGCCCTGGCTCCCCAGGAGGCCTCCCGCTCCAGCGCGGGGTCCCGCGAGGAGCAGCCACCGGCGGGACGGGCCGCCCAGGGCCGCGCAGGCGGCGCGCAGGAGCCGGGTACCCCCCGCAGCGGCCATAGCCCGCGCTCGGCTAACTACGGCGGCGACGCGGGCCGCCGGGCAGGCAGGGGCAGCGAGAGGCTCGGCGGGGCGGGCGGAGCGCTGCGCCGGCGCTGACGGCGAGGGGCGCGCGGGGCTGCGGTCTGGCCGACGCCCTGCTCCGAGCGCCGCAGAGGACTCCGCGTGCCTTCCGGGTGACCTATAAATCCATCTGCGACCCGACCGCAGCCCCACCCCCGGCCCGTTCCCACGCCTCCGGGACAGGCCTTTTTTTTTAAGGGGGCGGGGCTAAGTGCTGCTGTCTTAATTACCGACCAGGTTTTGTCGTAAGCTTGATGCTTTGTTAGCGTCTTGAGTTGCCACGCAGGAACAAAAAAATTTAAAAGATGGCTGAACGGCTGGCGGAGAGATACAGTAAAACCATCTCTTTGTTCTGTTATGCCCTCCCCCCATTAAAAAAAAAAAGTAGGAAATTGAGTCACCCTGGAATCAAATGCGAGCACAAGGGTATTCTGAGCATTGTCAATTTTAGAAAATCTCAGAAAGCCAATACACATTATACACAGAAATAATTGTGACTATAAGATAATAAGTGATCACAAAAATGAACAGACTTGGGGCTGCTATAGAAGGCAGATAATTCTAGGCCTCGACTGGCAAATAGATGCCCGTTAAGTGTATGAAATCCAGAAGACTTAGGAAACTTCTTGATGATCTGAAATTTCTAGAAGACTTTACAAAAACCGGAAAGGTGAATTTTAAAATATACCTCATCCATGGTTAATATGCTGTGGAAAAAACATGGGGTTTGAGGTCAGAAACAGCAATGTTCAAATTCCAAGGACTACCGCTTAGGAGATCTGAGACCTTGAAAAAATTATTCTCTGAGAGGACCAGAGTTTCCGTAACTCTAAATACAGATAAGATGTTCCGTCCTTGAGGGCCATTCTGAGAGGTACACTAACGCACATGAACAGTGCGTCACAAAGTAAATCATAGCGCTTTCTGGACCTTCCTCCGTAAGAGTTACTCTTGAAGAGGCTAAAGGCCAAAGTCAAGTGGATATGGCAAATATGCTAAGCACAATAGAAGATACTGTAAAGAATATTCAGGACAAGAAAGTAGAGATCGGAGTAAGGTCTCTCTGGATGACGCAGGGTGTGTATTAAACCTGATGGCATACAGAAGGCAGTCGGCGCCTAATTGCATCAATCTTTGGATAAAGAGAAAGACATTCAAGTTGGAAAGGACACAACAAACCCTGAAAAGTAATTCCGAAGAGGAGGTTGTAAAAGAACAGTTAACTTAAAAAAAAAAAAATCAAATCTCCAAGGTTAGATGAATTAGTTGTAGGAAGAGAATTGGAAAAAGAAACTGCAAATGTTCCCTCTCCTCTCTTCCCTCCTATGGCAAATGAAGCTTCAACTCAGTTATGGCACTTAACAGCTGTTTTGTAGAGTAGTTCTTTGTATACATAGAGTAGTTATTTATATAATTCATCTTGTAGCCCCTACAGTACCAAATACTGGGTCTTGAACATATCAAGGGTTCAATAAGTATTTGTGAATAAGTTAATGTTGTCATGTAACTTCTATTTATAATCAAGAGAATTCATTAAGCATGTACATGAAGATTAGAGATGGAAAAAATGTTCTCCAGATTTTCAAAGGTGGGTGGAAGTTAATTCCAAAGATTACAAATATCCATATTCAGCAAAACTCCAGAGGAGATTTGTAAACATGAATACAGATAAAGCAAATACAGATGAAAACAGATGAATACAGATGTAACATCTGAATACAGATGTAAACATGAATACAGATAAAGCAAACTGGAATTACAGAGGACATGCTTTTGCTTACCTATTTGCTTATGCATTTCCTTGTGTATAAAACCTCATCCCTCCATATTTTATTCCTGTCAAAAATTCATCCATTTTTGTTTTTTGAAGCCCTCAAATTCCATCTTTCCCATGAAGTGGTGCCTATTCAGCCCAACAGATCATCTTATCTTCTGCTGAACACCTAAAACCTTTGTTTATTTTCATAAAACTTACTGTATCCATTGTTTCGAATGCAATAATGTTCATGAAATTGCTTTGTAAAGTATATAAAGTGCTATAAAAATTCAATGTTTATTGAACACCTACTCTTCATGGTACTTTCTACTTCATCACACATAATTTGTGTAGCTCCTGTAGACTAAAGCTTCCAAAGGGTATGGATGCTGTCTTACTCATTATCATATCGCCAGCACCCAGCATAGTGCCCCACACAGAGCAGCCATTTAATATCTATGTTAGAAACTTATGCAATTTTTATGTCATGTAATTATCGCAGCAACTCTGTGGAGTATATATGCCTTTAATCAATAAATATTTATTGACATCATTTAAGAGTGTAACTATGCTAGTGCTGGAGACACAGCAGTGAACAGAACAATTCCTTCTCTCTTATTTTACAGATGAGGAAACTGAGACACACTGTGTTTGTGACTTTCTTAAAATCATACTGCTAGTAAGTAGTTGATCCAAAATTCAAATCTAGATCTTTCTGGTCCTAAGTCCAGGGCATAAGCACAGGAAATTATTATTTTATTATTATTAATGTATATATTTTAACTCAAATTATATTCAATAGTAGATGCTTAAGATTCTACACAATCCATATAATTTAAGAATAAGGCCAGAAAGTATTATTATCTGAATTTTTTTAAAGTATGTAATTAGACCTAAGTAGATTTCATCCCAATAAATTACCACAAGGCAGTTTATAAATATAGTTGACAATATTGGTGAGTCTCCTAAATTTAAATTAACACATTGACTGGCACACTAGAAAAAAAAATTTTTTTCCCTGGGGCCACCATGTTTTATTAAAACAAAATGATCCTTTCTAATTTGCTATTTTTTATTGTTTTCTGTGCATGAGTTATATGCAACTCAATTCACGTTTTTAGAATAAAATTGTCAATATTAATTGTAACAAGAACAATAATAAGTAAGATTTTCATGAACCAACTGCAGGGTTTTGCTTCATGAGGCCCCAGGATCAAAACTAGCCTGAGTTTAATATAACTCACATGTCAGTCAATGTGTTAAAGATGTAACTGATATTTAAAATAAATTGCCATCTTGATCTTTTTGATCTCCCTGCCTGAAATCTTGTCTTCCTCTAAGGCATACTCCATACTGCCAATAAGCTGATCCTATCAAAGTTCTGATATGATCATATTATTTTCTTGATGTAAAATCTTTGCATGACATTCCATCAGCTATAGAATAAAATAAACTGCTCAGTTGGCTACACAAAGCTCCTCAAGCTCTTTGCATTGCTAATCAGTCCTACCTCATGCCTTTATCCCCTGCAAAGGTGGTACTTCTCTGCCTGGCTGACTCATAGCCAGCTTCCAGAACTCAGTTCACAGTCCTGGCAGGACATATGCACCTTTTATAGTGTACCTTACACACTATAAATCCCTCTGTCATAGCTAACAATTAAATGGTTATATGTAAATAGGAACTTGGATCAAGCGGCTTCCTTGGTTTCAAATCCTATTTGTTCGTTAAGATTACTTTTTAGGTGATGACATGTTCCTCAAATATAATAGTCAATTGTCTCTTTTTGTGATATTAGCCACTCCTGATAAACAAGTCATTTGGGGGTTGCAAAATACCGGTGTTCTAGTTTGATCATTCCTTCTTCATTGCTTACCTGGAATACTTCTATAAAGACAGACTTGCCCTCCTTCTGTTCAGATACCCTGAAGCAGAGTTTGTATGGGAAAAGTGGGATAAATGCTCAATTATTTCCCTTTTTATAGTTTATTATACTTTAAGTATATTGATGCTATATATTTATTCAAAAATTGTTTAGGAAAGTTATAATTTTCTAGATAATGATATAGTTCACCTAAATTTTCAAAATCTATTGACACAAAGTTTTTCCTAGTAGTTACTTTTTTAAAAAATCTCTGGCATATCTATAGTTATATTGCCTTTTACATTTCTTGTGTTGTTTTCTGGGTCTTCTTTTTCCTTAGAATAATCTTGCCAAATGTTTATTTTATTTTATTAAGTTACGTTATTAGTCTTTTTAAATAACAACTTTGGACATTGATGTTTTATACTCTGTCTTCTAATTGTATTAATTTCTCCATTTGTCTTTATAATTTGTCTCTGCACCCCACCCCACGACACCTCCCTGCCATCCCCCTGCTTTGATGAGCTAAATACCTAGCTCAAAAAGTCAGAAAAAGAACAAAAAAGTAAATCCAAATAAAGTAGAATGAAGGACATTCTCCTAGAAGGAAGGCCTATTGCTCCTAGGCTACAAATCTGTACGGCATGTTACTGTACTGAATACTATAGGCAATTGTAATGCAATGGTAAGTATTTGTGTATCTAAACATAGAACAGGTACAATAAAAATGTTTAAAAAGATTTAAAAAATTGTATGTCTGTGCAGTGGTCCCCAACCTTTTTGGCACCAGGGACCAGTTTCATGGAAGACAATTTTTCATGGACCAGAGGTAGGGGAGTGTCATGGGGTGGGGTGCAGAGCTCAGCTGGTGATGCACTGCCAGTTTCCTAACAGGCCACAGACTGGTACCCAGCTGCAGCCCAGGGATTGGGGACTGCAGGTCTAGGGCACTTACCATGAGTGGAGCTTATAGGATTGGAAGTTACTCTAGGTGAGTCAGTGAGTGAGTGGTGAGTGAATGTGAAGGCTTAGGATGTTACGGTACACTACTGTAGACTTTATAAACACTGTACACTTAGGCTACACTAAGTTTATAAAAAATATTTTTTCTTCAATAATAAATTAACCTTAGCTTACTGTAACACACACACAGACATACACATATATACATATTTTTTTTTTAAGAGACAAGAGTCTTGCTCTGCTGCCCAGGCTGGAGTGCAGTGGCATGAGCATAGCTCACTACAGCCTCGAACTCTTGGGCTCAGGTGATCCTACTGCCTCAGCCTTCTGAGTATCTGGGCCTACAGATATTCGGCACCGTGCCCAGCTTTTTTTTTTATTTTTGTAGAGGTGGGGTCTTTATGTTGCCCAGGCTGGCCTCAAGCTACTGGGCTCAAGCGATCCTTCCACCTCAGCCTCCCAAAGTGCTGGGATTACAGGTGTGAGCCACCACACCCTGCCTGTAACACTTTTACTTTATAAACTTTTTCATTTTTAAAATTTCTGATGCTTTTGTAATAACACTTTGCTTAAACCACAAACACATTATACAGCTATACAAAATATTTTCTTTATGTTCTTATTCTACAAGCTTTTTTCTATCTTAAAAAAATTACCTTTTACTTTTTAGACTTTCTTGTTAAAAATGAAGACAAAAACACACACATTAGCCTAGACCTACACAGGGTCAGGGTCATCAATATCACTGTCTTCCACCTTCATATCTTGTCCCTCTGGAAGGTCTTCAGATACAATAACATACGCAGAGCTGTCATCTCCTATGATAACAATGGCTTCTTCTGGCATACCTCCCCAAGGACCTACCTGAGGCTGTTTTATAGTTAACTGTTTTTTTATAAGTAGAAGTACACTCTAAAATAATGATGAAAAGTCAGTGCAGTAGGTTTGTTTACACCAGCATCACCACAAACATGTAAGTAATGCATTGCACTATGACGTTACAACTGCTACATCACTGGACAATATACATTTTTCAGCTTCGTTAGAATCTTACAGGACCACCATCATGTATATGATGGGTTGTTGACCAAAATGTCATTATGAAGTGCATGGCTATATTTTTAAACCAACAAAAATTGACAGAGCTTATTGCCATCAGACTCTCACTGCAAGAATTTATAAAGAGGATGTTTATGGCAGGCAGCTTTGGACATGGCTCCCAATGATCTCCACCTGCTGGTGTTTGTGCCTAAGCATGTAATCCCCTCCCCTTGATTGTGGCCAAATCACTTAGTGATTTCCTTCTAACAAATAGAAGACAGCAAAAGTGATGGGCTATCACTTCTGTGATGAGGTTATAAGAGACTGTACTTTCTTTCTCCCTGTCTCTCTCTCTTGCCCTTTTGGCTTACATGCTCTGATGAAGCAAGCTCACATGGAAAAAAAACTGAGAGTTGCCTCTGTCCAACAGCCAGCAAGGAACTGAGGCCTCAGTTCAATGGTCTGTGAAGAACTGAATCCCGTCAACAAACATCTGAGTAAGCTAGGAAGCAGATTCTTCCTCAACTCAGCCTTGAGAAGACCACATCCCCAGGTGACACCTTGATTGTGGCCTGTGAGAAAGACCCTGCAGCAATGGATCCAGAGAAGCCATGCCAGGTTCTAACCTCCAGAAACTATGAGATAACAAATGTTTCACTACACTAAGTTTTGGAGTAATTTGTTAGGCAGCAATAGATAGCTAGTACAATAATCTTCAAGAACAGTGAAATTGAACCCAAAAGGAAGGAATAAGAGAGTGGGCATGGTGGCTCAGACCCGTAATCTCAGCACGCTGGGAGGCCAAAACAGGAGGATCACTTGAGGTCAGGAGTTTGAGACCAGCCTGAGCAAGAGTGAGACCTCATTTCTATAAAAAAAAAAAAAAACAGAAAAATTAGCCGGGTGTGGTGGTGCACACCTGTAGTTCCAGCTACTCAGAAAGTTGAGACAGGAGGATTTCTTGAGGTTGTAGTGAGCTATGATGATACCACTGCACTCTAGCCTGGGCAACAGAACGAGACTGTCTCAAAACAAAGGAAGGTCTAAGAGACAAGAAGAAACAATAAGCAAAAAAATAGCAACTATATGGGCAAATCTAAGCAACAATTGATTATAAAATAATGACAACAACTGTGATCTTATCAGAAGATTTTTAAAAAGCAAGATAAAGCTACATTTATATTACTGGATGAATATACTGTATCATGTAGAACAGGAAAAAAGTAATAAGAACCAGAGTGTTATTTGCAAGATCCTTTCTCCCTTTTTTCCTTTTAATAATGGAATATCCTGAATTTTAACCAAGCACACGGTTTACTAGCCAGAGACAGTATTTCCCAATTTCTCTTGCAGCTACTTGTGTTGCTGCAATCAAGTTTTTGCTAATGGGAAGCAAGTGGAAATGATGTGTGCAACCAGATAACTTTTTGTAAGGAAGCTGTTTTCTTATTTTTCTTTCCCACTGGCTAGAAAATGGCAACAACTGAAGTGACCACATGACACCCAAAAATAGGAGCTAAACATTAAAGATGGCAGAGCCAACCCACCAGCCGGGGCCCTTGTATGACTTCATGTAGCAGAGTCACCTACCACCATGGAAGACAGTGCCCCACTCCCAGCATACTTCTGAAATGTTCAATGTGAGAGTATAAACTTTTGTTCTAGTTAAGGTACCTGTTGTAAAGTCTTTTTGTTAAAGCTGTTTAGCTTCTATCCTGACAAATACATCATTTAAACTCCAAAAGAAAGAAGAAAATGAGGGAAAATGAGGGAAAAAAGCATTAGAAATGGTCATATTTTTAAAGCATAAAATGAGATCTTGAAAATAAGTCCAAATATATCAAGTAAATGGATTAGATACACCAATAAAAAAGCATACTCTCATTTAGGATGAAAAAATTCTCACTCTACCACAGTTAGAAAAGACACATCAAAACTTTGGAGACACAGAACAGTTGAAGATAAAAGGATAGAAAGAGAAATACTAGGTAAATATGATCAAAAGAAAGCAAGTTTTCTATATTGCTGCCTAATTAAATGGACTTTGTGGGAGAAAATACATTATAAAGGATAAATATGGTCACTATGTAATGCTAAACATTTAAATTAACTTGGAATGCCTAGCAACTCTAAACTTGCAATTATCTAACCTATATATGTGTGTATGTATGTGTGTGTGTATGTCTGTGTGTATATATATATATATGTATATATATACACATGTCACAGTAACATGGAAAATGGGCAAATATACAATCATATTAGATTTTTAACATACCTCTCTCAGTAATTGATAGATCAAACATTTAGTAAACATATAGAAAACTTGACACATGTAGTAATCTTTACTTAGCAGTTAAATAATCCAATTTCTCAATAAGCACAGAGGGAACACATAAAAATTGAAAATATACTGGGTAATAAAGAAAGCCTAAGTCTGAAAAAATTGATATCATAGAGAACAATATAGCTGAAATAAGTTAGAATAAGGGTTATTTACCTATTGCTGTTCTAAAACATAAGTACTTCAGAAAATGAATAGAAACTTTCCAAATAGATTTATATGTAAGTTAACTACCCTGAGATATGTATAGAATTCTGATATTTCAGTGTTGGCATACTCTGTTTTCAGTACCATATTGCACTGCAGCTCAGTGCATCAGTAGCTCTTTATTTACGCTATGGCTATTAATTGAGAAAGGTGAACTGCACAATGTTCATTCATTTTCATTAGGTTTTCGGTCAGAGAAAATGGTCTGAAATGTCTTTAACTCTACAATTTTAGAAAAGTAGTGTAGACTATATTTTTAGTTTTGGAAATTGGAGCCAAATAATTTCTTCCCAAAAGAGTTTATCCAGTTTCAGCAAGGATGAGAAAGTCACTCCAATATATTTGTCCATCTATGTGTGAAAGTCCCAGGTCCTTGAGTGACAGCAGGGGTTTGATTTTCCTGCCAATAGCTCAAAAGTTTTCTTCAGCCTCAGGACTGGACTAAATCATTTCAAATGCTTATAGAACAGCATATTGCATATCTAATTCATCCATGGTTCAAGCCAGTAGAATACATAGTATGTGGTGCTGTTTATTCTTCTCTGACATGTTTCATTTTGATTTTTTGGGACAAAACATGTAATAAACGGACTTAAGTTTTCTATCCTTGCAAAAGAGTGCTACCTTGGTACATTTATTCTCTATTCCTGCTGTAACAAATTTTATTATTTTACAGTTCTATGGGTCAGAATTCTGAAACGTGTCTCACTGGGCTAAAATTAAGCTGTCAGCAGGGCTGCACTCCTTTCTGGAGTCTCTAGGAGAGAATTTACTTTGCTTTTCCTGGCTTCTAGAGGCTCCTTGCATTCCTTGGCTGGCTTCCTCTGTCTTCAAAGCCAACAATGACCGGTCAAGTCCTCATTTGCATCTCTCTGACCCTTCTTCCATCATCACATCTCTCTGATCACAGCAGGAAAGCTTCTCTGCTTTTAAAGACTCATGTGATTAATTTGGGCCCATCCTGATAAGCCAAGACAATTTCCCATCCTATCTGCAAAGTCATATCTCCCAGTCATATCTGCAAAATCCCTTTTGCTGTGTAAAGCAGCATATTCACAAGTGCCAAGAATTACACCATGGACATCTATGGGGGCCATTACATTGCCTCCAGCACTTGGGTTTAAATATCACACAAGTTCAGCATTAACATTTACCATTAGAGAGTTCTTTCCATCCTCTTACTTTCTGAGCTGCTTTTGACCACTGTACATTAATTATTAAGGTTTCAAGACTTGCCTAAACATATAGAAATAATATATATTATCCTTGCCATGGGTGCCATGGGCACCATGTCCAAAGATTCTATGGTCACAAGAAATTTCTTACTAACAAAAGAATAAATATGATAATAGTGAACATGTATTGTTTACTCTATGCCAAGCACCCTTCTAGGTGCTTTACGTGTTTTGACTTTAATCTTCACCAAAAACCCTATGAGATGGGTATCAGCATCATTATCATTTTACTGATGAATAAACTGAAGCACAGTGTATATTTAAATTAAATGAGGTTTGGGGTCTTACCAAAAGAAATATCAGATGGTCTTTGGTATAGTAGTTTTTATAACATATAATCACAGTACATATTTTATATAGCATTCTACAAAAAAAAAAAAAGGATTTATTCACCTTGAGAGTTAAGAGGAAAATTTAATGGAATCTATACATTTCTAATTCTCTGAATTTGAAAGAAATACTTCTGCTGGGGGGTGGTGTATATGTGTGTGTGTGGAGGGTTTGGGTAGGGGAGAAGAGTGAGTTTAATTCACTTGATGTAGAAGAAAATTTCCTACAGTTCTGTATCTCATCTTGTTTCTGCCATTTTGCTATAGGATATCTGCTCAAGACATTAGATATGTGTTTTTTGCCTTTGGAGTTTATTAACATGCAGTTATTAATTTGGAGTTATTAATATGCAGGCTGGATGAGGGCCCAACAATAAAGAAAATTCAGTTGACAAAGCTGTGGGATAGCTCAAGGCCAGTCCTCAGGAATGCAGTATTTGATCTCTCTGGTTTAAGACTGAATAGTGAGCAATTGCAAGTTGCCTTGAACTTGGCTGACAGAAAACTTTGGATTACAGAAAAATACTTTGTTCTGTTTCAATGCCAATTCTTATTTACAAGAGTTTCTATATACTGGCTAACTGCAAAGCTTCAGATTTGGGGGATGCTTTAAAGAATCCATTTCTATCAAAGTTTACCTTAAATTTTCATGGGCATGTAACTTCCCAACTCTTTTTTAAAGTCTTCCTTATGCAAATTAAAATCACTCTGCATACCATTTTCCCTATCAGATTATTTAAAAATCCAGCATTTGACAACACATTGTGTTGGTGAAGCTGTTGGGAAGCACTGATACATTGCAGGTTGGTGTGCAAATAGTCTGACTTTTAGTGAGGGCAATGTGATAATATTTTTTAAAAACACGAATTCATGTACCTTTTAACCTAGAAATCCCACTTTTGGGAATTTATCCTACAGATCCATCCGTATATAATATGAAATGATGTCTGTTATTAATTTGCAACATTTTCTGTAATAGCAACATATTAGAAACTTACTGCAAGTGTACTCCTTAGGAAATTAGTTCCATAAACTGTGGTTCTACTATATAGTTGAACAATATGAAGCTGAACAAAACAGGAAAGGGAGCTCTTTTGTGTACTGATATATGGTAATTTCTAAAATATATTATTAAGTGAAAAAACCAAAATGTGTAACAGTGAATATAATGTATTATGTTTTATGTAAGAAAGGGGATAAAAGAAGAATATTTATATTTATATTGCTTGAACTTGCATAAATAAACACTGGAAGGATAAATAAAAAAGAATGGGGGCAGGGAGCAAGACTTCCCAATGTTTGACTTGTGGTAGTGTTTTGCCTCCTTGGCAATGTACATGCTTTGCCTACAAAACAAACCAAAAGAAAAAATAAATGAAACTTTCAAAAGAAAAAAGATTACTCTTTCTATTTGTCATAGATTTTTCTAATCATGTTGTACTTTTTGATAATCTTGTTCACATAATGGGTATGTTACCTCAAGGCATTCAGCAAGGCATAAGCAAAGGAAGAAAATGCAAAGTGTCTTGTTAAAAGAAAACGTAGAGTCAGCATACGAGAGCTAGATCTATAAGATCATAAAATGACAAGATGACATAATTTCCCAGCTAGAAGGTTCTAAATGATACATTATCATTTTTATAGATTAAGAAAACTGAGGAACATACAGTGGGGAAAGGACAGTCTCTTCAATAAATGGTGCTGGGAAAACTAGATATCCATATGCAGAAGAATAAGTCTCCATATACAAAAATCAAATCAAAATGGATTAAAGACTTAAATCTAACACCTGAAACCATGAAACTACTAAAAGAAAACATTGGGAAATGCTTCGGGACATTGGTTGGGTAAGGACTTCTTGAGTAATACCCTCAAAACACAGGCAACCACAGCAAAATTGGACAAATGGGATCACATCAAGTTAAAAAAGCTTCGGCACAGCAAAGGAAACAATCAACAAAATGAAAAGACAACCCACATAAGGAGAGAAAATATTTGTAAACTACCCATCTGACAAGGGATTAATAACTAGAATATATAAGGAGCTCCAACTATTCAATAGGAAAAAGTCAAATAATCCAATTTAAAAATGTGCAAAGGATCTGAATAGACATTTCTCAAAAGAAAACATACAAATGGCCAACAAAATGTGAAAAAAAATGCTCAACATTAGTCATCAGAGAAATGCAAATTAAAACTACAATAAAATATCATTTCACCCCAGTTAAAATGGCTTTTACCAAAAGGCAGGCAATAATGAATGTTAGCAAGGATGTGGAGAAAGGGGAACCTTCATACACTATTGGTGGGAATGTAAATTAGTGTAACCACTATGGAGAATAGTATGGAGGTTCCTCAAAAAACTAAAAATAGAACTACCATATGACTCAGCAATCCCGCTGCTGGGTATATATCCAAAGGATGGGAATTCAGTATATCGAAAAGATATCTGCACTCCCATGTTTATTACAGCATTATTCACAATAGCCAAGACTTGAAATCAATCCAAGTGTCCATCAGTGGATGAATGGATAAAGGAAATGTTATACATACACACTGTGGAATATTATATAGCCACAAAAGGAATGAAATCCTGCCATTTGCAACAACATAGGTGGAACTGGAGAACATTACATTAAATTAAGTAAGCCAAGCACAGAAAGACAAATCTCACATGTTCTCACTCATATGTGGGAGCTAAATATTAAAAACAATTGATCTCATGGAGACAGAGCTAAATATTAAAAACAATTGATCTCATGGAGACAGAGAGTAGAATGATGGTTACCAGAGCTGGGGAGGGTGTTAGGGAGGGAGGGATAAAGTGCGGACAGTTAACGGGTACAAAAATATAGTTAGTTGGATAAAATGAACAATATTTGATAGCACAAAATTACTATAATCAACAAGTTGCTGTATACTTTAAGATAACTAAAAGAGTAGAATTGAAATGTTCCTAATGCAAAGAAATGATAAATGCCTGAGGTGATGTATACCCCAAAAACCCTGATTTGATTAATTCACATTGTATGCCTGTATCAAAACATCATGTGTACCCTATAAAGATATATAACTATTATGTACCCACAATAAACACAAAATTTTTAGCTGGGTGTGGTGGTACACACCTGTAATCCCAGCTACACAAAAGGCTGAGGCAGAAGGATCACTTGAGCCCAGAAATTTGAGTTTGCAGTGAGCTATGATGATACCAGTGCACTCTTGCCTGGGCAACAGAACAAGATCCTGCCTCCAAAAAAAAAAAAAAAAAAAAAAGAATTAAAAACTTTAAAAAATTTAAAAAAAGAAAACTGAGGCCCAAAATGTTAAGTGACTTACTATAGTCACTCAGCTAATTTATAGATAACAGGACTAGAATCCCAGGACTGCTAAGTAACAATCTCAGTGTTTATTTCTTTGTATCTTACTGTCTATCTACTTATTAATGATGCCCCCTCTAATGAGATAAAAATAATTAACATGTATAAAGTCTTTAAGCATTTTAACAGACACTATCTATTTTGGTTATCACAGTGTTATTATAATAAGGTAGTTGTCTTACTCCATTATTTTGGCTGTATCAGATATCTGAGGCTGGGTAATTTATATAAAGAGGTGTATTTAGCTCATGGTTCTACAGTCTGGGAAGTTCCAGGGGCATGGTGCCGGCATCTGCTCAGCTTCTGGTAATAGTTATTGTGCTTCCTCATAACATGGCAGGAAGTCAATGGGGGAGTGGACATGTATGAAGAGGCAACACACAACACCAAGCTGCTTGCAGGGGCGGAGTCTTCATGACCAAAATACCTCCCGTTAGGTCCCACATGTTAAAGGTTTCACCTCCCAATATCCTTACATTGGCAATTAAATTTCAACATGAGTTTTGGCAGCGAAAAACCATATCCAAACCATAGCAGAAGTAGAGTGGAATGTAATAGTTAAGACCCTGGGTTCTGGAGTCAAATTTTGAATCCCTTCTTCATCACTTACTTGCTATGTGACCTTAAAAAGTTACTTAACTTCTCAAGTCTTAGTTTCCTCATCTGTAAACTGAGCATATAACAGTGCCTATCTCACAGGGATAGAGTGAAGACCAAATGAGGTAATACACATAAAGGACTTAGCCTGGGACCTAGAGTATGTGCTCACTGAATGTTATTATTATTGCTTTTATTGTACAGACGAAAAATGAGTTTGGGAAAACAGTTGAGTACCTTGCCCAAGGACATATAATTTATAAGTAATCACTCAAGAACTCAGTCTAGGTTTTCTTACTTTAAAATTTCATACTCTTTCCCTGCCTACTGCCTACCTATCTAACCTAAATACATTTAATGCACCTTGTTTTCCTCTAACTCATTCTAGTAATTGTTCTACTTTGGCTTGCAACTCAGTCAGTGTGAGATTTTTTACAGAAAATGTAATAAACAGCCTGATGTGTTTAGATGGAGGAAAAGAAAATAAAATCTTTCTTGGATGCAATCAGATTTTCTTTTTTGCTGTCATCACATAATCAAACAGATTATGATAAATAAATATTAATTATCATATACATTCTGACACTGTGTTCCTTGACATCTAATTGTTGGTTAGAAAAAGTTTTCCTCATATAAGGCAACCAATTTCAGCAGATAAGATTAAGTACATCTATAATTATATTTTTGCATGTGTAATTATACATAATTTATGACATTTGATATTTGATTTATATATATTATACATATATAGCTTCACACTCTTCTTATTTTTGGTTCTCCCAGTTCTTTTAGCTGTATGTTGGGTCAGATAATCTTGCCTTTTTAATTTTGCCAACACCATTCATGTCCCTTGTGCTTCTTCTCAAATGACTATTAAGAAAAAGTGATTGGGTTTCATCTTCTCTCCACACACTGAGCTCCTTTGTCTTGTTCTTACATTGTTGATCTCTGAGATATGTGTTCAGGTATCTATAAACCCTTCTTTATGCAGCATTGAAGACAAAATGAGGGTGGTGATGATCCATACTACAGTGTAAAACTCGTTTGCCTGGTGAGGTGTAATTAAAAAAAAAAAGTTATGCAAGACTTGACTTTTCTGTGTTCAGCAGTAGAGCCAGCATGCCACTCTGGCATAGATGCACTGGAATAAGAGGGAATCCTGTTGCTTTGTGGGGAATGCTACGCCTCACTTCTCTAATTGAAATGCAAAGATGGTTGCCTGGGAAGTGATGACACCTCCAGATCACAAGATCAAATAAAGATTAGCATTAATGTAAATATGTACTATGAAGGCATAACCAGGAGTCTGGAACTAGGATATACAGAATCATTTTGATTTTAGAGTATACTGATCAGAAATAGCCAAGGGTATGATGTATATTGCTCTATAGGATTAACTAGAAAGGGAACTAACCAGCCGTCTAACTAAGTAATCAGTTCTGGTAGATTCTAAAGCTCCAAGCAGGTTACAGCTGCCAGAGGACCAGACAATATTATCTATTAAGGCAAAGAAGCAAGATCCTAAATCTAAGCGTCTCATGAAGATATATCTAGAAAGCATATGAAAGTGATAATATGTGGATGGTGCTATAGCTATATTACATTTAAGGCCCAGAAAGTAAACCATAAGTAGAAAGATTAATAGGCTCAATTGTTGGGTTGTGAACTCTGATCTCAATCAGAAGATAGCTGTTTTCAATGCTCATGATTTGTTTCCTTTCATGTAGTTTTAGCAGGATTTACAAGGTATGTACCTACAGCCAGAGAGTGGCAAAGTCCCACAGGGACTAGGTAATCTGGAGTATAAAAACACAGCAGCAGAAGCTAGAGGGGAGTAGCTAGGGAGTAGACAGAAAAGGCCTTATTTCTCAAGAGCCTAAAGTTGGAATGGCAAATTGCCCAGAATGGGATTAAGGGAAAGCCTCCCCTGGTTGTTCAAGAAATCAACACTTAAGGGGTCATACATTGTTCACTGTCTACTGAACCATTTCCATCAATGTGCAAATGTGGTAATATTTCCCATCTTAAGGATACATCTTCCTGAGTTTCATTTCTGTCTATTATAGAGTAAATGGTATCAGACTAGTCCTCTCACTTGTCAACACCCTGCAAATGGACAAAATACATGAAGCAACTGTTTTCAGGTATTAAACTATAGGCAGTGTAAAATTATGATTCCTGAGAATATGAAACTCACAATGAACTGCAGAATTACTTCAAAGAAAAAAATAGAAAACATATGTTGATATTGTCAGGGCTCAAAACACAATATCCCAAAATACGGTACCTTGGCAATTGAGAAAGCTGCAGATGCAAAAAGGTCACTTTGACCTTTTCCTCCATTCCTGTGGTACTCATGGTCAGAATGGAATTCTTTGAGCTACCTCCCCCAGGGCAGGTCCTAGTATCCTCATTCCAAGTGTGTGGGGGGAGGGGTGGGGGAGGGGGAAGAAATACTACAGGGAAGCCAGGAAGAATCTGAACAAACAGACCTTGCTAAGTTCCTTCCAGTTTACCATTAGAGTATAGCTTTTTTGTCTAATCAGGTTTTGCCACAACTATCCACTTCTTTCATCAGACTTAACATGAAAACACACAGTTTTCCTTGAGTTTTTGGGTCATCATTCTGAAGGCTCCCATGTCACATAACATTTTATTAAATATATTTGTTATGCTTTTGTCTTGTTGATCTGTCTTGTGTTATAGGAGTGTCAGCCATGATCTTTGCAAGGTGTGAGGAAAAGTTATTACTTTTTCTCCCTTTCAATACATTGATTGATTTTTTTAATGTGAATGAAACTTGCATTTCTGTGATAATACCTACTTGGTCATGATATATTATCCTTGTTTATATTTCTGGATTTCATTTGCTAATATTTAAGAGGGGATTTTTGTATCTATATTAAGCAGTGGTGTTTGTTTATAATTTTTTCTCAAAAAAATTAAAAAATAATAATAATTTTCTTTTCTTTTAATTTCTTTGCCAGGTTTTGGTATCAGGCTTATGCTGACCTCATAAAATGTTTTGGGAAGTGTTCACTCTTCCATTTTCTCAAAGAGTTGGTATAATGTTATTATTATTTATCTTTAAATGTTTGATAGAATTAACTATCAAAATCATATGGGTCCAGAATTTTTTTTATGGGAAAGTTTTGGGTAGCAAATTCAATGGTGTGTGTGTATTTTTCGGGGAACTTGTCAAATTTACCTAAAGTTGTCAAGCTTATTGACACACAATTATTAGTAACATTCACTTATTTAAGTATTTATAGAATTCTATGGTGATACCCTCTCTTTTATTCTTCATGTTGGTAATATGACCCATAAAAATAGAAATGGAATGCATAGGTCTTGGTTTCTAATACCATTTTCCAATTAAAACAAAGATATCCTTGGAAGAATGGTTAATTCTAGGACTGGGGCAGAAAATATACAAGATGAGCCTGGAGCATCTTATAGTGCCAGAAAGTAAGGAAGTGCTCAGGAACACACACACACACAATGATTAGGGTATGTCAAAGGGGCACAGGAGCCAACTGAGAGAGCTCCCAGTGGCCAAAGAGAACAATTTGAGTGCAAAATAAAGTAATAAAGGATTATAATCCAAAGTATAAAATAAATATCCACATTGACATAAATGAGTGATTGAACAGATAAACAACTAGTGGGAAATAGACAAATCTCCCCTCCAGAAAAATTCTAAATCATTTTATGTAGATACTCTGCCCTCAAGAAATGGAGCTTACCCAGCCCCCCACCCCCACCCCACCCAGCCCCGTGAGATTTGTACATAGTGACCTACCTTCTAGAGAGTACAGAATGGAAAGAGAGGAGAAAATGGTACTTTATACCGGAGAGACCTGACAAACATGATCTCAGCCAGGTGATCAAGGTCAACATCAACAGTCATAAGTCATATTGACAATATGTACCCTTGATATGATGTGATGATGGTACATTACCTCTGTGGTCTTCCTCCCAAAACCCCAAGCCCCAGAATGATCATGAGAAAAACATCAAAGAAGCCCCAGTTGAGAAACATTCTACAAAATATCTGACCAGTACTGCTCAAAACCATCAAGGTCATTGAAACCAAGGAAATTCTGGGAAACTGTTACAGCCAAGAGGAACATGAAGAAACATGATGATTAAATGTAATGTGGTACCCGGGATGAGATTCTGGGACAGAGAAAAGCCACTGGGTCCTAAGGAAATCTAACTGGGGAAATATGAATAAAATATGAACTTCTGTTAATTTAAAAAAGAAAAATAAAAAAAAACTAAAGAAGAAGGAAGGCAGTGGGAGAGGGAGGGAGAAAGAGACCCACACCTCTATGGCCAATTGACTTTCAATAAAGCATCCAAAGTAATTTAACAAGGAAATGATAGTCTTTTCAACAAATTGGGCTGGTTATCCAGAATAACTGGATAACCTTTGGGGGGGGAGGTAAAAAAAATTAGTCCTTTCTTTAAACCATTTATAAAATTGACTCAATGGATCATACTCCTAAACAGAAAAGCTGAACTATAAGTCTTTTAGAATAAAACACAGAAAAAAATATTTGTGACTGTGGAGTAGGCATAGGTTTCCTAGATAGGACACAAAAACACAAACCATAAAAGAAAAATTGATAAATTGGACTTTATCCAAACTAAAACTGCTACACTTTGAAAGACATCGGTAAGAAAATAAAGACAAGCCACAGACTTGGGAGATAATATTCACCGCACATATATCTAACAAACGACTTGTATCCAGAATATAAAGAATGCTTACAATTCAATAACACAAAGAAAAACAACACAGCTTTTAAATGGGCAAAAACTTTAACAAACACCTCACAAAAGAATATACAGGATTTGCCAGTAAACACTTGAAAAGATGCTCAACATTATTACTCATCAGTAATTGAAATTGAATTGAATTGAAATCAAAACCACAAAAATATGCTACTACACATTCATTTGAATGGCTAAAATTAAAAAGACTGACAATGTCAAGTGTTAGAGAAGATGTGAGGGAACTGGAACATTGCTGGTGGGAATATGAAATAGTACACTTGGGAAGGCATTCTAGCAGCCTCTCATGAAGTTAAATATGTGCTTAACATATACACTTATTAATATTATATCAAGAATTCCATACCCATGAGAAATGAAATGCCATCCTTACAAAGACTCATACACAATTGTTCTTAGTGGCTTTATTAATAATAATCCAAATTGGAGAAAATTCAACTGTCCCATCAGCATGTGAATACATAACCAAATTATGTATGTCTATATGATAGAAGGCAAGTCAGCAATAGAAAGGAAAGAGCTGCTAATAAACACAACAGGAATGAACTTCAAAAACATTATGCTAACCAAAAGAAGCCAGACAGAAAAAGATTGCATACTGTATGATCCGATCATATTAAGTTTAGAACTGGCAAAAAAAAACCTAAATCTGATCAGCAGTTGCTTGGGGGTATGGGTGCAAGAGTACTGACTGCAAGAAATGTGAGGGAACTTTCTGGAGTGATGGAAATATTCTATATAGTGATTATAATGGTGGTTACTAGGGTGTATACATTTGTCAAAATTCATAGAAGAGTACACTTTAAATAGGAATACTTTATTGTATGTAAATTATGCCTCAATGAAGTTTATTCTGTTTTTTTTTATTTCCGCATATTATGGGAATACAAATGTTTAGGTTATGTTCGTTGCCTTTCCTCCCATTTCCGCCCCCCGCCCCCAGACAGAGCTTCAAGCATGTCCATCCCCCAAACGGTGCGCATTGCACTCATTATGTATGTATATACCCAT
>CAUYRT010024895.1:0-33029 GCA_963574885.1 Lepilemur ruficaudatus
AGCCTGGAAAGCATAGTCCAACAGTGGACCAAAGCAGTAGAGAGACTGGGTGAGGTAACCAGTCTTAAAGATAGCCCTTTTTGACATCTGCACTCGAATGTTTATAGCAGCACAATTCACAATTGCAAAGATGTGGAAACAGACCAAATGCTCATCAATACATGAGTGGGTTAATAAAATGTGGTATATGTATACCATGGAGTTCCATTCAGCAACAAAAAACAATGGTGATATAGTACCTCTTGTATTATCCTGGATAGAGCTGGAACCCATTTTACTAAGTGAAGTATCACAAGAATGGAAAAATAAGCACCGCATATACTCACCATCAAATTGGTATTAATTGATCAATACTTACGTGCACATATAGTAGTAACTTTCATTGGGTGTCGGGCAGATAGGAGTGGGGAGGAGGAGATGGGTATATACACATCTAATGGGTGTGGTGTGTACTGTCTGGGGGATGGACACGCTTGAAGCTCTGACTCGGGTGGGGCAAAGGCAATATACATAATCTAAACACATTTGTAGCCACGTAATACGTTGAAATAAAAAAATTTTAAAAAAAGTGAATTAGAAAATTTCTAAGTGATTGTAAATTAAGCAATGCCATTATGAATAACTCATGGGTTTAAAGAAACATTGCCATAGAGATTAGAAAACACTTTAAACTCAATGCTAATGAAAATATAACATTAAAATTTGTGGAATGCAAAAGCCCCGTTTAGAGATAAACTCATAGTTTTGAATAAAATTTGTTGTAGAAAGTGGCTAAAAATTTTTATTAATGATCCATCTTAAGAAGATAGGAAAAAACAGCAAATTAAACTTAAAAAAGTAGAATAAAGAAAAGTGATGATAAAAAATGAAATTAACAAAATATAAAACAAAAAATTTTAAAGGCCAAAATTTGACTTTTAGAAAATACTAATAAATCTGATTACTCTTTGGTGTGATTAAGGAAAAGAGAAGAAGGCACAAATGTCCAATATTGGAATGAAAAAGGTATCATTATAGATCATACAAATATTAAAATAATGGAATATTATAAACAAATTTATACTAATAAATTTGAAAATACTGATGAGCAATTTTCTCAAAAACTCAACAAAACTGCATGAATGAAAGAGAAAATATGAATCCTAGATCATTAAAGAAATAGAATTAGTAATTGAAAACCTGACTGGGATTAAGTCTTACCTTTAAAAGTACAATGTCTGGTTCATAGCAGTGCTCAACTAATACTAGTTGGACAAGTAAATAATTTCTAGTATTGAAATAGTCTTACTAAAATTGCTTATATTTGTTTATAGATCTATCTTTCCTATTAAACCATGAACTCCTTGTATATAGCATGGCATATTGTATCCCCTGCATCCAACATTAGTATTTATAACTAGTCAATAAAAGTTTATTGAATAATTGAATTACAAAGGAGAACTACTACCATCTACTGAGTGCCTTCTACATACAAGAATCTATGCTAGGAACATTTACATAATTATCTTATTTATTCTTAATGATAATTTTATTACCGAGGAATTTTTAGTCTTTAATTTAGTCTTTAATTTAATTTTTAGTCCCTTTAATTCAAGAATTTTGAGATGTAAACTACATCTCAAATCAGCTAATTAACTTGTTTGTGCTCAGGGGTGGTAGAGCCAGGATTTGAGTATGAATGTGAATTGTTTTCAAAGCCCATTTCTTTTCACTATACCAGTGGTTTCCAAAATTGCATGCACCCTAGGGGGTACTCAAGGAAGAAAAGAAAATTTTAAAAAGGAGAAAACCGAGAATGAGAGAAGTTAAGTAATTTGTCTGAAATCACATAATTCGGCTTTTTCATATATTACATTTACCATAAAGAAAAATATCTATGTAATTTTTAAACTTTATAAAGTTTAGTAAAGCTAATACCAGGGAGAAATTGGTACCAATGCTAATAAAATTTCCTGTATTCTAAATAGAAGGGTCTTGGTTTCTATTCTTACTCAAATATCGTGATTTCCTTCTAGCAGATGCTATATATGTGTATGTATATGTGTGTGTGTGTATGTGTGTGTGTGTGTGTGTGTAAAGTAGTATTGTCTAATTACCAAAAGACAAAAAACAAAAAAATATAGCTACCACTTTTCTGCAAAATTGTGAAATTAGCCAATAGCTTCTTAAGAATGGCTTTATGATATCTTTGCTCCAAATTTTATTTAGAAATGTAAACTACTAGCTATATATTTTTAAGACTGTTAACTTTTATAAATCTAGTAGTGATAAAAACAATTCCAAGTTTTATCTGGTATCTCTAAGATAAAAATCAAAAGGAGGGCTTAAGGAGCTTACTAAAGCTTATATTTTTTGTTATGGATTCCAAGTGTATACCTAGAAATGGTTTTTAAAAATAGGAGGAGACCAAAATCTGATACTTTTTGAGTCTTTCATCCTTTATTTAAATTAAATTATTTTTATAGCACTATCTGGAAGTAATTTTATTGATTAAAAAAATTTTTTAGATAATTATGCTTATAGTGACACAGACATTTCTCTGATTTTTTTTTTTTTTTTTAAATCTAAAGAACTTTGTGGAAGCTTCAATAATAAGCATTGTACTTGAAAGAACTAACACAAATTCTGGAGCTGCTGTAAACCATCTTATGGAAAGACAAACCTAAAGTGAATGATTAAAATAAAGTGTGTGATTCAGGACTAGTTATTGTTGGAATATTTATAGTCCATGAACAAAAAGTGATTCTCTGGGACAGGAACAATTTTCATTTAGGTTCATTTAGCCTTCAGTGAGTTTTACCTAATTTTATTGCACTCCTTTTTCCTACTTCATCTTGCCTTTCATACTTTGTGTCTTTATGAGCCTGTTGAGGAGAAAAAGGTTTCATGTCTTTGTCTTTATTGCGTAATTAGTTTGCTGAATTAGCCTGTCTTTATCATTTTGGTCTGCTATAACAGAATACTGTAGACTGGATAGCTAAACAAGAAACATTTATTTCTTACAGTTCTGGAGGCTGGAAGTCTGAGATCAGGGTGCTAGCATGGTCTGGTTCTTGGTGAAGGCCCTGTTTCTGGTTTGCAAAGAGCAGACATGCATTCACATGGTGGAGAGCAGAAAGAGGAAGCAAGCCCTCTAATGTCTCTTCTCATAGGGGTCACTAATCCCATCATGAAGTCTCCACTCTCATGACCTAATTATCTCCCAAGGCCCCCATCTCCAAATCCTATCAGATTGGGATTAAGGTTTTCCATGTATATGAATTTTGGGGTAACACAAATATTCAGTCCCTGGAAACCCTTTCAAGAATATTCATATTTTAAAAGGGAACCTTTGTCTGAAGAACCTGAAGTCATACTTGTTTCAAAATCTTCCTGATATTCCTCAATTCATATCATGTGGTTATCTCTCATAATGCATTGCCTTCTCTAATGAGGTTAAAATCAACATCATCCAGAAACACCTTTTCTGTTAGAGGGGTTGGCTCTCGAAAAGAAAGCACAATAATGACTAGGAAGGACCCAAGCAATTGTACAGGATTGGTTGCCATGGGAACTTGTGATTGGGAGGTGTGTCCAAGGTGAGGTCTTATTTAGTTTTTGATTAATAAAGTTGAATGGAGGAAAATGGCCTATAACAGGAAAGGAACATGAAAAATGTGGCTGAGAAGAAACGAAAATTAAGTGGACAGAATGTCTTTTAAGGCAGTAAGGATAGGCAGGCAGCTGGAGCTAGTGTTGTGGTGAAGGTCTTGCGTGCCATAAAAAGCCACTGTAACTGGGAAATATTGAGAGAATTTGGCGTATAGTAAAGGCACTTGCAAGTTCATTTCTTTTGGCAGTGTAAGAATAACAGACCAAAGAAGAGGGTACAAGAAAGGAGGAATAAGAACTAGTTATTAAAAGATGCAGTTATCACTTCATGACTCATATTTCTTTGTAGATTGGGAAAGAATTTGTTTGCATCACAGTTGTCCAGGGGAATCCAACTTTAAATCTCCCTGTTATAAACAGCATTCCTGGAACCACAAACCCCTCTCATTAACCATCAGACATTATACAGATACTACTTTGACAATGACTCACATTCTCTTTCTGCGTAGAAATGGAAGCTTCATAAAATTTAAGTAAAGATGTTAGATTGTAGAAAGATGGGTCTCCAGTTCTAGTCAGTATTTAAGCTGATAAAAATATTTAAAAAGGAATGAATGAGAATGTGTAAAAACCTTTAAAATATGAAGTTTTTAGCTATTATAAAATGAGACATAGTCTTATCTCATTTAGTTATTAGCTTTCTTTCATTTTACACTTAATTTTTAAAAATAAACATAGATGCTCCAGACCCAAGAGTGGAAAATCATAGTACTTTTAGATATATGGAATGAAGTCACAACTTCTTCTCTTTGTGTTTTTCTGTAAAAAGGATTTGAAGATTTCTAAAAAGGATTGAAAAGTGAGAGGCTATGAGTCCCGGGGCACACATAGGATGCTAAAATGGCATTGCAAATTAGGTGCCAATTAGCAAAGAAATTATTTTAATTTACTTATTCCTACTGTAAAATATTTCATTTGTGGGTAGGGTTCTGTGCAGTAAACAGGAGTAATGAGACATAACTCTAAGGGCAACCTAGATGTAACTAATACTACAGCCTTTTTCTCTTACAGATAAATGTGGCATCTCTTAAAATTAATTCCCCCTACCTGGTGATAATACACTCAGGGTAAATATTTAAGATGCCCAGGTGATTGGATAATTCATCACTAGACTAACTCCTTAACGAGGCTTCCAGCGAGGATTAGAAAATAGATGGCCCTTCATATCATTACCTGCACCTTGGGCCATGTGATGACTGTAATTTACTATGCCCATCACTTCTGTTATCACTGCAGTGAATTCCTACCCTGTCTCTATTTTCCCTTCTTCCCTGCCTCCACACTGTTTCAAGGCTGGGTCCACGCTGTTTATCACCTGGGAGTAATGGGATGGAAGAAAGCACTACTCCTGGTGATAAAGCAGGGTGATTTGCTTCTTTAGATGGGGGGCTGTGGAGGCACATTTGTCCTATAAAGTCAGAGGAAGAAGGAAGGGACATTCTTTACTGCCAGAAGCAAAGATATGTAACTCTGATTTTGTTTTAAGAGTTAAGGAAAAGGGACAGATAATCATTTCATGTGAGTGTGAAGACTGGACAGTCAGGAGTAGAGGAGGACACAACTACCACTGTAGAGGACAGGGTCAAAGTCAGTACAATGTTTTAGGAAGTATTTCCTAAAATTGTATATATTTCCAGGTCTTGTTAAATCTAAGATCTACTAACAAAATTGTGAAGATACCCATTCTCACCACTGCATTGGCAGCTTTTCATATCCCTAAGTTTTACTTTCTGGGTTTATGTGAAATTTTGAGTGGCTGAGTAAAGCCCAATGTCTAAACTTTAAAAAAATTTTATAACCTGATACATAAAGTTAAAAATATGTATATTCTAATATTAAAGTTTCTCAAATTATTTTATTTTTAATAATAGTGAGGATAAAGGAATACTATGTCTTAACATGGTAAATGTTTTAATAAAGGATAAACTAATATCTCAGCTGAACATTAATGACTTATATAGACTAGTTACTTAATGGAAACACCATTTCAATATAATGTCAAACTTAGTAATATTGAGATGCACAATTAATGTAAGTAAAACATTCATTTCAATGGAAAGGACTAGTGACCAATTAGTAACCACATCAACCACAAAAAAACAAACAATTTTAGTGTGCAGAGTTAGCTAAATGTGATCTAAGTCTCTTTTAAAGCAAGTTTTAATATTCCTCTGATTATATTCCAGAATTAAGAGAAATACAGTTTGTAAGTGTACCTTAAAAAGGCTTTATAAATCCATCTTTTCAGAATGAATGAGAATGTTCCTTGTACTAGTGGAAGAAATCTAGTGGATGCCCTTTGAGTCCAGTATATTAAATATATCACATAATTAGTTTCTTTTCCTAAAAGAGAGTAAATTATACCTTTTCTGAGACACTAGATTACCATTTTATTCATATATCATCTTATTCACCTTAGTACTTCTCTTTGTGATCCCAAAAAATCAACCTTTCATTTAATGGGAGAAATAAGTTCTCATTTTAAGTTTGTCCGCATCAGTGGAACCTTATCCACAAGTCAGAGATGTTCTCTGTAATTCTCACTACTGTACAGCCTGACAGCCTGTGCACCTCAAACATTAAACTGAATTCCCCATATAGCATATCTGTCAGATGCTGTGCATGGAATGCAGGGATAGGAGGCATGCCACCATCCTACCTTTGTTTCAGATCTAGACCTCAAATGCCATCTTAAAAGATCCAGCCAAATTTGGATCTGAGAGCACTTATTGCTTTCAAAGTAGTAGTGTTATTGCTTTGGATACATTTCAAAAATAAGTAGTTTTAAAAAATCTTTGAAAATTATAAATCACCAGTTTTCCTGACTAATGACTTACCTTCTAAGCCAACTTGAATAAACTCACATTTAAACTAAACAAACCTGATGACCAAAAGGAAAACTTTATTATTTTAAGAAATTAGCTTCTGTTATTATAGTTAACATCTCACTCCAAAGTGACAGTCTCAGAGCATGAAAATAGTTCAATTTCAATGAATTCCAAAGATAAATTATGGATGCCTTATTAAGTGGTTATGAACAGTTCAATTTGCTAAATACATTGGGGAAATGGCTTTTAAGTACTGGCTACCTTTGATCTTCTATTTTCTTGTATTCTGTGAGAGTGTAAATGGAAGACTGCATTTGGGAACTGAGTCCTAATATCATTAAACAACCTTGGGACATAGGTGAACGTAGTTCATACTGCATGTTCTTGTGACCTTTGATGGTAGGGCAGCTGCTGTGTTTGGAAGCTTCTTGACCCAAACTTTTTATGCCTGGCTTTTCTCTACCTGTGCCACTTACCTCACAGCCTCATTTCCCTCCTTTTTCCATCTCATCCCCAATGACTGTACCATGTTAGGCAGCAGCCACCATATTTCATGTGATTCACATTAACACTAACTTGTCTTCTGTGCTATTCTGTTGGGGCTATTCTCTCTTTCCATTAGGAAGTATGTTAGTCAAGTTTACTATTACTCTCTGGTCTTGAACATATTTTGGTAAAGTTTGGTAGTTTCAATCATCTTGGCAGATTTATTAGAGCTCTTTTAGTCCTCATAAACTTTTTTGATGACTTTCCTATCAAACCATATAGGTATATTCTGCTGTGATGATACTTATCTTGGTTTGAAGACCCAAACCATCTGGGCCTATGCTGTTATGGTTTGTGCTGGTGAGATCCTAGGGTCTTGGGTTGATAAAGTGGTGAATTTATCCTCTGGGGACCCATTTCTGCTCTATTTTGGTCATGTTTCAGGCTAGACTTGCCAGATTTTGGGCAAGCCCTAGAAATCCAGGAGGCCCACAAGAACTTGTGTCAGTTCCAGGGCTCAGTCATCTTGTCATTAGAATAGACCAGTGTGCCTCCACTGACTAATGTGTGTTCACAATTCATGTTTAACAGTGTTTCCAGATTTTATGAAATTTAGTGAGAGACAAAAATGTGTTGATTGAGTTTGGTTTCTTGATGCAGTAATACCTTCCTTCCAGTGTTTGGAAATGTTTATATTTACTATAAACTTATTAATGCAGGCAGGTCAAAAGGAGTTAACATTTCCCATTGCAGTGATCTTCAATTTACATTGGAATAGCATTTGTTTTCATTAATGATCCAGTTAATGATGGAAATATGTTGCGTGATGAGGTGTTGGGATTAAGAGCTCTAGCTGATCGTATTTTCTTTTCCTGAGAATGCAACAGGAATAAACAGTAATGTCACAGTCCCTTCACTGATTTCAAACACATTATATAAATTTGGTTGTAAAGCCAAATTGCTTTTTTCCACTTTAAAATTTATAGAGTGATTTTATACTATAGATTGGACTGACAGTATGGATTGGGGCATTCTAAAGACACTAGAGCAGAAAAATTGAGGAAAAAGGTAAACATGATCTTAGAGAAAAATTCCTGGAATCTTTGCCATTTGTCCATGATAATTTCATTACGAAGTGTTTTTTGTATGATGAATAAAATGTGTCCCCCCATATTTGTGTCTCTGTGTTTCTCTCTGACTGTTACTTCTCGAAGGTAATGATGTAATTCCACCTTTGCTGCTGAAACCATCATAAGAATTTACAGAATTATGACCACCAGTCATATGCTATATATTGCTGAAGTGCTGCCTGATAGAGCCTTATTGCCTACTATCACACGACATAAACTTTTCTGTAAGAGAATGTAATGTTAGCTATGGTGAAGAGCTCACTTTATATAGAGCGATAATGACTTTTATCTTCCCTTAATGGATGACTTGTTAATATTTTTGATTCCAAAAATAAAATTGGCTGTTGAAAAAAAAAAACTCCTAAAAATTAACATAGAACTATCATAGAATCATAGAATATTAGAACAAGAAGATATCTGATTTGTAGTATTTGATCATAACTATTCAATATGACTTGCTTGAGACAGGATGTTGGGGACCTTTCAGTGGTTTTTCCACTGGCATTTCCTGGGATCAAGGGAACTGCCTAAAATCCTGGAAATAATCTTGTGCTCTTGATTATTATCAAGGCCTAGAACGTAAAATGTGCTTAGAAAATCTTTGCAGAATGAATGAATGAGAGAATAAATGAAGAGAAGAAAGGAAATACACCAGGTGGACTAAAGTGCTACTTTCTGATCAGTATTACCATTACTAGGCTCCTACTTTTTAATTTTATTTCCCTCCCATTTAAACCCTATGTACCTGCAATCTAGTTTTTACACAACAATGATCTTTCAAAAACAATCATGTAATGTAACACTTGTGCTTTAAAATCTCCTAATGCCTGTTCCCTGCAGTTAGCACAAAACCTGACCATTTGTAGTGGCCTACAACTACATGCTGTCGCGTCCTTGCCCACTTAACCTAGTCATCCCTCTGCCCTTTTCCTCTCATACTGCATGCCAGTCACACTGGCCCTCTTTCTGTTCCTAGCTAGTTTCCAGCCCAGGACTATTGCACTGACTTTTCCCTGTGCCTGGAAGGCAGATCTTCACATTCCTGGCTCTCTCCTATCATTTAGTTCTCAGTTGAAAGTTCACCCCCTTAAAGAGGCCTTCCTCACCATCCCACCCTAGTTCTCAATGCATCCTCTGGCACTCCCTGTCTGGTCACTCCTTATTTTTACATGGCAGTGATTAGTTTATCATATTATGTTCCAGGAGAGCAATGTTTACTGCTGCATTCTCAGTGTCTAGAAGAGAAGTTGGGACAGGTTGAATGTGTAAATACTGAATTTTTGATCACCTGTTTAAATGCTCTAACAGAAAGAGTAAAGATGTACTTTGAAGATTGCCCCTTTGTCTGAGCTCCCTTACTGCTCTGAATATGTGTATATACATATATGTATATATATGTAATCACCATATTATGTTCGATTTTATAAGCCCATCTAATTCACCAATTTAATGAAATAATTTTAAATTTTAAAAAAGTGAAGATTTTCTAGAATATGCCATATTCTTATATATATTCATATGTATAGCATATGCTATATTCTTATGTGTAAATATAAATAACATACATAGTGGGTTTTACTATTTGTCTCCAATTTCTCTTCCTGATGAACTTGGTAGTAAGCCTCACTCACTGTGTCTGAGGGTCTAGTCTCCAATCTGTGATATCCAGTATTGCATCTATTAACCACATGCAGCTATTGAAATTGAAGTTAACTAGAATGAAGTAAAATCAAAGTAAATTAAACATTAAGATTCTCAGGTGTACTAGAGAATTCAAGTGCTCAGTAGTCAATAAAATACTAGCTATTTTATTGAACATTTACATCATTGCAGAAAATCCTGTTGGACAACTTAGTTCTAGATTGTGTTCTGTGTCTCCCACTTGGGCTTGTTTCACCCAGTTTGGATTTGGATGCTTTAAAGCCTGACTGCTAAATTCTTAGTTGCTTACTTGTGATTTTCTCAATGCTTAGTCTGTAAACATTTTTAAAAACTCTTTTCCTCTTCTTTCCCTTCTCTTTGCTATAACTCCATCCTTCTGTAATATTACTAGTATTATATTAATAATACTCTGAGAACACTGTCCCTCTAGTCAGTAGATGACATTTTAAAACTAGACTTCTTTATAGAATAATCATTTTTTTGCTACTACAAACTGTGCTACATTAACATCTTTAAGTGTAAGCATCTTAATATGTTGCAACTTTGTCTCTAGGCTAGAGTCCCATAAGTGGGATTGTTGAATCAAAGTTTATATAAAATTTTAATACTATTGGATGTAAAAATTCAAAGTAAGATATTAGCATACAGAACACAATAATGCCTCCAAAGAATAATGAATCATGACTAACTAGAGCTTATTCCAGGAATGCAAGGCTATTTCAATACCAGAAATCTATGGACTTAATTCATTACCTTACCAATTAAAGGAGAAAACCACATAATTATATCAATAGACATTGAAAAGCCTTGAGTAAAAAATAGCAGTTATTTATAAAAAAGTGTAAGTATAATAAGAATACCAGAATACTGCTTAAAGACTATCAGAAATAAATAGAAAAAATTATTCTAAATGGTAAATAACTGAAGACATTTTCTGTAACAATTATAAAGAGGACAGAGATGACCAGTCCTTCAGTGTTACTCAACATCATTTTGGAAGTTTGTTAGCAATAGGAAAAAAATGAAATAACACCTAAAACGATAGAAAAGAAAATATAAATCTCTTTTTTTTCTTGTCTGTGATACCTGAGTATCCTTGGAACCTATTATGGACTGAATTGTGTCTTTCCCAAATTCTTATGTTCAGGCCATAACCCCCCAGGTAACTGTATTTAGAGATAGGGCCTTTAAAGAGGTAATAAAGGTTAAAGGGGGACATTAAGGGTGGGATCTTAATCTAGTATAACTGATGCCTTTATGACATAAGGAAGAGACACCAGCAATGAGTATACACAAAGGAAAGTCCTTGTGAGTACAGTGAGCAGGTGGCTGTCTGCAAGCCCACTAGAGAGGCCTCAGGAGAAACCAACCTAGTTGGCACCTTCCTCTTGGACTTGCCTTCAGACATGTGAGAAAATAAATTTCTGTTGTTTATGCCACCCAGTCTGTGGAATTTCATCATGGCAGCCTTAGCAAACTATTGTAATACAGAAACTGTGACCTGCTCATGCTAGTAAAAATCTATAAATTGTTTGTAATAAGAAAATTTGGTTAGATGATTGGATAGAAGACAATTATACATGAACTAGAAATTTTTTCTGTATTATTTATAACCACCTATAAATAGAAATCAGAAAAAAAAATCCATAAGTAGAATTAACTATATAGGAACGATGAGATTTTAATATCTTGATCTTTAACTACTGGGTAAGCACTTGCTATCATTTAATTTATTCTTAATTATCTTAAAGGAGAATTTGTTGGCTTCAATACAAAAACACTCAGGTGTATATCAGTTTGTATTTATTGCTGCCCTGACAAAAATTAGCATGTAAGTTATTTAGCTTCTTAAAATGAAAAGTTTAAATTATTGGAAATATTAATTGTTGAGTTATATATTCAAGTTATAAGGTTGGTAACTGTAGAAAAACAGTTGAACATCTGCAAGAAATTATTATATATGTCTTTTTATTTTATTAAATTTCAACAAACATGCCTTTTAAGACACAATATAAAAATAAATAATTTATATTACAGTCTAGTCCAATAAAACATACTTATAATAGCCTATTTTTCAAATAAGTTTTCCTAAAAATAAAATTTGTATTATAGTATCCTTTTCTATCTTTAACCTCATTTTTGAATTACACTTAAAGTTTGTTTGATGTAGAAAAGATAAATTTGAGATACCACTTACTTAATTCAAGTGATTGAAAGAATATAATTTTATTTCAAATTTTCTTAATCTCTGAAATTACTGCACAATCTTTTCCATATAAATAGAAGAATGTATAAGATACTTCAAGCATTTATCATTTTCAGGATTCTCTATCTGCCACTCTCTTTTGTGATACTTCCATGATTTTAAGTAGAATGTTATAGATTTATTGTTTTTTACATAAACGACCTTCTTTATAAACATTTAATAATCAAGAAAGGTACAAGAAAACAAAATACCATGTCCCACCACCCAGAAATGAACATGAATATAATAATTAGAATGTCTTTCCAGACATTGCTCTATGCATATATAAAGGTAGGACTATAGCTATAGATGGTTAGAAGCAGTGCATAAAAATTAGAATCTAAGTATACATAATATTTTAAATTAAAAGTAATAAATTTAATTTTACTTGCATTTAACAGAAGGAAAAGTGACATGAAGCTGAAAAAAATGTTAAGCTTCTGATAGATAGTTCTGTATCAGAGATATTCCTTTCTAAAAGAGCCTTCTGAGTTTAAGAAGAATGTTGAGAAATTAAGTTTTCTTAAAGTTGATGTTTCAGTTTTATACCTTATTGACTGATTTCAGCTATGAAAGATGAGGAACTGAGCATTCCTCCTTCATCCTCCCATTTCCTTGCTTCTGTTTTTCATTCAGTGTATCATAATGTTTACTTTTCAAGTATTATAACATTGCTACTTAGTACTATAGCCATCATTCTCAGAATTTAGTTTTGGCTTCACATTTAAGTGGATTTAATTTTCTCTACCAGTCTTTTTACTACAGCTTCTTCCTTTCTCAGTTGCTATTTTCATTCACATATTTGATGGCTGAAGCTGTCAAGAAGTACTGACATGCTCCTATGAGTTTGCACATCTACAAATTATGAAATATTATAAAATACTTGGGTTATATTTTTCCACCAAGAACTTTGTATATGTTTTTCTATTATTTTCTGGTTCTAAAGGTTGCTGGTGAAATGTCGAGGCTAGCTTCATTTCTTTTGCCCTGTAGATGACTCATTTTATTTTCTCCCAGGATGAGTGGATTCTTTTGTCTATAATTTTTAATTAAAAATTCCTATATTTATTACAGAAAAATTATTAAATAGCTTAAGTACATGTATAAATTATAACAAGATCTATATTATTTATTTGTGCTTATACTGTTTTAAAACTTAACTCTTAGTTTTAAAATGCAAGACATCATTATACCCATTAAAAATTAGGGCCAAAGAGGCAAATCTCTGTTGTTCTTTTTTATATTTATTTTTTCCTAGTGCTTTTGATCATTTTACACTGTTATGTTTTAATTCTGATATTAGCTTTAAATTTTTACAAATTTTACTGTTATTTTGACTCAGCTTAAAATATTTTACTGTTTTTATTCTTTTTTTGCTCAATTTTTTTTTATTTTCAGGTAGTGTCAAATATCTCATCTTGATTTAAATTTCTAAAGTAATACACTTACTTATTAATTCAAAAGCATATATTGGATTCTAGTACTGTGTTGGACAATGATGAAATGATATTGAATTACAGAATGGTTAAACAAATGCATTTGACCACTTTCATTATGAAACATATCAGTGGAGAAAGCAACCAATTAGACAATGTTACAAATAAATACAAAATGGAAACTCTGAAAACAATCTCACAGAAAGTTATGCCATGCCATAAGACCATTATAATCAGACTGTTTAGACTAAAGGTAAGAAAGGTTGGGAGGAAATTTGTTTTTATTCTCTTAGATAATTTAAGGTAAGGAAGAAAAGTTGTATGTGACAATTTTGAACTTAAGTGCAGCCCATACCCTAAATAAGGGAGATGGGATGCTTTATTTCATCCTGGTAGGTTCTGGAACAGCTCATCTACCTTCCTTCGATGGATCCTATTATCCCATTCCATTCATCTCTGACATTCCTCAAATATTTCACGTATGTGATCCTGAAAGCCCACGGCAAAATTCCCTTTTGTAGTAATAATTATTTATGTGAACAGCATTTTTAACTGATGAGAGTGTTGTTTTCACCATTTCGCTTCATTTGAGAGGAATTACCGCTCTAAAATCCATAAACAACCAGTGTATATTGGAGAAGTCTGGTTAAAAAAATGACCACATAACTACTGGGGAAGTAGATGGGAGAGTCCATTAAGGGAAGACTCTTAGCATAATGCCAATGATTTAATTTTAACAAAACATCTTGATCTTATTTACCTTCTTTCTGAGCAGAGTTATAGGGTCTCTTAGAATGTAGGGTTTCTCAACCCTTTTCAATATTAGTGGGCAGAGCAAGGAGTAAGGAGGATTATCAAAGTGGTGTACTAGAAAGACCAGGAATTTGGAATTATACATCTCAGATTGAAATTTAGCTTTGTCATTTACTGGCAAGTTATTTAACACCTGTCAGTCTTGGTTTCTTCGTATTTATAATACCTAATTTTTTGTAAGAATTAAATGAAATAATGTATGTAAGGTGTCAGCGACATAGAAAGCAATCAGTATCAATGAACATTTCTTGAGCTGAGTGAATCCCAAATATCTCTTTGAAGAAAATTTTGTTTTGCCTTAGGTACTTCTGTACTCTGCCTCTCAGTGGCCTTTGATAATGAGATGTCAATTTTATGACCTGACAGTTTAGCAACCAAATGCCTAAGGATATCTTTTCATCCAACCAGAAAAAATGCCTGCAGAAGGCAAAAGTGACATTGCCTCAGCGGTTAAATGTGCTGTTAGCATGAGAGAAGTTATCAGAGGAAGGAATTTTGCCCTGTGGGTTTTCAGAGTCATTTCAGATGAAATATTTTAGGAATTTCAGTAAAACTGCAGACTGGAACATTTACTCTTCATCTTTTATCAAAAGTGTTAATTCTGAAAAATGGTAAGTAGGAGAACTTATTTGAAGACTGTGTAATCGTTCTGTACTCTGGTCCTTGAGACCTATGGATGGGCCTCAAGGGGTCAATGAACTTCCTACAATTGTATACAAAGCTGGTGTGCCTGTGCATTTTTGTGCTGAGAGGTCTTTTGTACTCAAAAGATTCTTCAAAGGGTTCACAGCTCAACCAGAATTCAGAACCACTTTCCAATCTACTCTAACAATTGTCCTTGGAAGAAATTAGACCCAGAGGAGATTATTTCTTTGGACTGTATTAATTTAACCTGATGTATACTCATCTTCACTGAATTTTGTTTCAATAATAAGCCTATATAATACAATTAAATAATGGTCATAGATTTTTTTCCAGCAAATACCATAAACATAATTGTTGAGTGTTTACGTGAGTAAAGCTCACTCAGTGTCTCTTAATTCATATATAAAAGTTTCAATGAGGATTTTCTTTTCGAATCCAGTGCCAGAAAAGTCTTAGCTTCCTCTTAGTATCTGCAGTCCCAGCTTTTTTTTTCTTTTTCAATGAGGATTAGCTTACTCATTTTATCTTGCATTTTTACCTTATTTTTCAGACAACTAAAAATTAGAATTTAAGCTAAATGATAGCGTCTAAATTAATCTTACAAATTACATTATTTCTCATTTATTCCACGGTAACTATTTTCTATTTCTAATTATATTTTATTATGTGTGTTTTTGTTGTAAACTGCCTCCTATCCTTTGTGTAGACAGTAGGGTATAATAGGTGTGCATTAAAAACGAAAGTACTTTTGAAACTGGAAATGTAAGAGTAAAAGAGGGAAATATTTCCCTCATTGCCATGATCAAGGCAAATATATTCTTCAGGGAAAAGAGAGAATCACAACAGAGAATGAAAACTTATTTTATGATAAATTATAAACAGATCATTGCTCTCCAAGTTTAAGTCAGGTAACTCTTTAAAGGGATTTTCTCAGCTGTTGGTTGTCATGTATTGCTTTAAAAAGTGGGTCAGCTGTGACTCATAAGGGCACTTCAGGTCTCAGCACAATCCAGCTCATTTATTCAATACAAATTATTACATAATTGATTTACAAAAGGAAAAAATTATGTATCTAATTTATTTATTCTGTGATGATGCCTGATTCTTTTTCTTTTAAGTGAAATCTCTCACTTTCATATTCACTATCTCCTCTAGGCAAAGGAGGAGAGAGTGGAAGAATTAAGATGGGTGAATACAGATGTCACTTTTGGGCTGGACTTGCAAAATAGTACAATTAAGAATGTGATAATGAATTAGAGAGATTAGTGTGGACCTAAGAAAAGATTTGAGTTATAACCCAAATTCATTTTAGGTTAGTGCATTATTTATTCAAACATTCATTTTACGTATTCATTGAGTTTCTGCTTTGTGTAAGTACTGTTAAAGAAGCTGGGGACAGAGACGTGAAAGCACCATTGTTTCCTGTCTTTGAGGATCATGTATGTAGTTTATGAGAGATTAATAATCACATCATTACCCAGTGATAGCAACATAGGTTGTACAAAGTGCTTTAAACATACAGGGGTGAAAATGATTGACATTGCCCAAGTTCAGAGAAGGCTTCAGGGGAACTGATTTCAACCTGGGTCTTGACAAGTACGTAGGAATTGTAAAGCAGCAAAAGGAAGGGCATTGAAGGCCAGGGGAATGACTTTCAAATGTCTGGGGATGTGAAAAGCCTATCATATGTGGTTATAGTTCAGCAGGGCTACAATTTATATTTTGATGGAAGCAAGATAGAAAGTAGTGGGAGATGAAGCTGAAAATTTGGGAACAGAAGACAAAGAGCCTTGATTATTTTAAGGTGTTTGGACTTTGTCCTGTAAAATAGGATGCTCCTTAGTAATAGTTCACTCATACACTTACTTGGTGAGGTGTATATTAAATATATTCTACAGTTCTTATACAAAATAATAATAACTGCTATTTATTTTAAAAACAACATTTTTTCCTGCCTACTCTCTAGTTACTGACATTGGAACCTTACACAATTTGTAAAGTGGGACATAATGCCTTTGTCTTGCCTTATGGAAAACTGCTTATTACTTCTAAATAATCCAGGTGGAAATAGTGCTTTGCCTGTGTTAATTAAGGAAAAAGTAAAATACTAATTCCAATATTTAGTTCATTTAGACTGATGTCTGTTAACCACAGGATTTTCACAACTGCATAGATAATATAAATTTGAAATCGTATGAACCTTTCTATATCTGGGAATACAAATAGAATTATATTTCTGTGCCAACATTTATAGAGCAGTAGTTGTTGGCTGGAGCATTGTTTGAAAGAGATTCTGGCCAGGCCTGGTGGCTCCTGCCTATAATTCTGGAACTTTGAGAGGCTGAAGTGAGAGGATGGCTTTAGGCTAGGAGTTTGAGGCCAGCATAGGCAACATAGTGAGACTCCATCTCTGCAAAAAATTTTAAAAATTATCCAGGCATGGTGGTGCATGTTTGTAGACCCAGCTACTTAGGAGGCTGAGGTAGGAGGATTGCCTGAGCCCAGAAGTTCAAGGTGACAGAATAAGACCTTGTCTAAAAAGGAAAACAAACAAAAAGAGATTCTGAGTGCATCTGGGTGCAGAGGGAAAGAATAGTACCATTGATTAGGAGTATCTATATGCTTAAAAAGAGGAGTCTCAGCCATAGTTTGCTATCTTTGGTTAGGTACTTTGGGAGACAAGATTCACTATTTATGCCACAGATACATTCTATCTTGTTTTTGAAAAACATATCAAGAATATGGTGGAATGTTAGTCAACTGACATAGCTTGAAGGCCCCATCTTCTTAAGTTCGATGCAGAGCTAACTATGGAAGATACAGTGTACTTGGTGATGGAATAATTATGTCAGTTCTTCATTGTTGGTAGTGAGGTGATAAAGGACAAGTAGATAAGGAGAAGCAGAATTTAAAATGTAAGATCTTAGAAGGTGATAAACTACCAATACCAACGAACAGTTCAAAAGTATTATTTTAAAATAGGAATTTTTAAATTTAATGCAAATATACTCAATAAAGGAAAGTCAAAGAATAAATAAAGTGTAATATTTTACTGAGGCCATGAAGACAGCATTTGCTTACACATATTGTGGAAAAGCTAGATTCATGAAGTCACCATGTGTGCCAGAGAAATGGAAAAGGGCAAAAAGATCTCATTGTCCCTGTGGAGGACAAGAAGAGCGAGAGCCAAGTCCAAGTTTGAAGTTTAGGCTGAGTCAAAAGCTTCCCCAGGAAGGGCTGGAGATTTCTTTCCACTGTTTTGACCTCTGCTAATCTTGGAACTTAGTTAACATGCTAATAGAAAGGGTTATGAGAATAAAACTAATTTTTTCCCTTTTTACTCACTTTCTTCTGAATTCCAGATGTCTAAGTAATTATTTTAAAATATCACATTTTTATTAAGTTGTATTACTTATTAAACACTTGGGACCTCTCCTAAAGCAAGATCTTGGACCAATTAGCTGGGAGATCGCTTCCAGATCTATACGTGTACTATAAAGATAGATAATACTGTACTTGGCAAACTCCTTTATCCTAAAAGCTAGACTAATTTGAGAAATAACATTCTCTCTGTTAAGAATTTCAACATTGATAAACAGTGTACAACTTATGAAATAACACAGACAACATATTAGTTCACAGTTAACATATTAGTTAAGCCATTGTCTCCATTTTGAAGATTAGAAAACAAAATCGTAAAATCAGTATACTGTTTATAATCTATACACATTATTTAATAAATCAAAGATAGGACCTCCAAGCTATCTAATAGAATCTCATTAGGAAGTAATGCTGTTTGCTAAATGATATTGGTATAGAAATAAAAAATAGTTTATTCAATAACTTGCTTTAATGTTCATTTAAATTATCTCAGTAATTACACTTTACATTTTAAAGTACTTCTGTAGAGTGTTCTTAAATAAATACTGGCCTTTTGAATGCTTTTTTCCAGCTTTCATTGATTTGAGGTTTGAATTTCCTCCAAATCATGTACTTCACGTGACTATATACATACATATTTATAAATATATTTGGGTACACTTTTATATTGGTATTAATATTTTACTTACATTTTGTTCAGATTTACATTATGAGAGCATATTTGACAATTAAATCTCCGAAGTGGTCATATTTCCTATTAACTTTGTTGACTATACAAGTGTTTCATTCTTCTTTGTTTATAAAATATTTTTAAAGAGATCCAGAGTGTGAAGGGAACATTTGTAAACTATTATACACTGATGATGTCTATCTGTTTATATTTATTTATTCATTTATAACTTTTTTAGCTCACTTTTCTCTTAACCTGATATATACTCTCAATTGGGAGACTACATATTACAGTAAGATGCAACTATATATTCATCCTAGAAGATTTTTAAATAGAGAGACCCTAACTTTTAAGTCGTGACACAGACAATTCTTTGAGGATTCCAGCTGTGCTTTCATGTCCTCTATATATTACTGAGGAAAAAGTAGATCTTTGATAATTTTTTTTAAAGCAATGCATCTGTGCAACATATGTTCTGTAAATGTGGCTTTCCAGTTGTTCAATGAAATTGGTTCTCTAGTGGTTATTTCTTTAAATATGATAAGTAAAATTAATTAAAGATTATTTTGAGGTCATGATTAATTTGTTTTTAATAGTGACCTGAAAACTGACAGAAGGGTAATATTGGACCACAGTGACTTCAGCAACCATGGGAATCTGAGTATTTCCCTCACAAAAAAGAGATCAAACCTTTGAGATTGCTCTTAAAAAGGAAAAATATATGCAAAAACCAATAATTTAATTAATCCAATATTTAGAGAAATCTGTACCCTATTCCATGCCTTGTCACTTACACACTATGTGTCATTTAATTTTTCATATTATAATTTCTTTTTTAAGGATTTTTTTAACTTTAAGTTATTATGGGTACACAATAGTTGTGTATCTTTATAGGGTACATGTGATGCTTTGATACAGGAATACAATTTGAATTAATCAAATGAAGGTAATTAGGGTACCCATCACCTCAGGCATTTATCATTTCTTTGTGTTGGGAACATTCCAGTTCCACTCTTTTAAAGTGTACCCTAACTTATTGTTGATTATAGTCACTTCATTGTGCTAGAATATTATTGATTCTATCTAACTGTCTAACTATATATTTGTAACCATTTACCATCTCCACTTTATCTTCCCTCCCCCCTACCCTTTCCACCCTTTGGTAACCATCAGTCTACTCTTTATTTCCATGAGAGCAATTGTTTTTAATATTTAGCTCCCACATATGAATGAGAGAACATGTGAGATTTGTCTTTCTGTGCTTGGCTTATTTCACTTAACATAATGTTCTTCAGTTCCATCCATGTTGTTGCAAATTTCATTCTTTTTTGTGGCTATATAATATTCCATTGTATATATGTACCACAATTTCTTTATCCATTCATCTGTTGATGGACACTTAGGTCGATTCCAAATCTTGGAAATTGTGAATAGTGCTGCAGTAAACATGGGAGTGCAGATATCTTTTTGATATACTGATTTTCCATCCTTTGGATATATACCCAGAAGTGGGATTGCTGGGTCATATGGTAGTTTTATTTTTAGTTTTTTTGAGGAACCTTCATATTGTTCTCCTTAGTGATTGCACTAACAGTCCTGCCAACTGTGTACTAGGGTTCCTCTTTCTCCACATCCTCACCAGCATTTGTTATTGCCTGTCTTTTTGAGAAAAGCCATTTTAACTAAGGTCAGATGATATCTCATTGTAGTTTTGATTTGCATTTCTCTGGTGACTAATGGTGTTGCGCATTTTCCCTATACCTGTTGGGCATTTGTATGTTTTCTTTTGAGACATATCTATTCAGATCCTTTGTCCATTTTTTAATTGGATTATTTGAATTTTTCCTATTGAGTTGTTGGAGTTTCTTATATATTCTAGTTATTAATCTCTAACGTGTAGTTTGTAAATGTGTAGTTTGTAAATGTTTTCTCCCATTCTGTGGGTTTTCTCTTTATTGATTTTTTCCTTTGCTGTGAAGACGCTTTTTAGCTTGATGTGACCCCATTTGTCCAATTTTTGCTGTGGTTGTCTGTGCTTTGGGGGTATTACTCAAGAAGTCCTTGCCCAGACCAATGTCCTGAAACATTTTCCCAATGTTTTCTTTTAGTAGTTTCATAGTTTCAGGTCTTAGATTTAAGTCCCTTTTGATTTGATTTTTGTGTATGTCAATAGATAAGGGTCTAGGGTCTAGTTTCATTATTTTGCATAGGAATATCCAGTCTTCCCAGCACCATTTATTGAAGAGACTATCCTTTCCCCACTGTATGTTCTTGGCACCTTTCTCAAAGATAAGTTCACTATAGATGTGTGGAATTATTTCTGGATTCTCCATTATGTTCCATTGGTCTATCATACTTAATTTCTTTATAGTTACATATTCTTTTCTAAGTCACAACTTCCTTTTACCTGATACCTTCTTTTTTTGGATGCTTTCCCAGATAAGGTTTATTCAGGCTGCTTCCTGTTCCTCCATAGGATATTGTCTTCAACAAAATGAAATCAATTTCAAGGATAAGTTCTCGCTATTTTTGTGTTTTCACAGCAGCAGTCAATAGAACATTGTACCATTGCTTGAAAAAAAAAAAGACTTCAAAATAGGTATCTGGAAACAATGCCATGGCCTTAGTTATATGGGGGATTAAAGGCATTTCCTGGATTGCAGATGTGTTTGCTTATAGGAGAGAAGAATTATAAAACTGATTAATTTGCTTTCATTTTTCTCATCCTAAAGAATGAGAAATTTTGCAGTAAAGATATGAGTGTAGGTATCTAAGTAAAACTCAGTGGAAATCAAGCAGGGGGAGGGGAGGAGGAAGGGATGGGAGAAAACCTACGTAATGGGTACAATGAACACTATCTGGATGATGGGCACACTTATAACCATGAATCAAGCATAACAAGAGATCCATGTAACCAAAAATATTTGTACCCCCGTAATATTTTGAAATAAAAAAAAAGAATGAGAAATTCTTTCTTCTTCTGTCTCTATTCTTTCTATCAGTCTCATTCTTTAGTATGCTTGCTTTGGATTTAAGTTTCTCATACTGAATTTAGATTCACATGATTCTGAGAACCAAAGTATATGTCCCTGCCATATTTATCCCCAGCCACTGCTCATCATCGTCATTCATAAAGAATATTATTCAGAGTCTGATTGTTTATAGCTCTATAGAAAGCCTGGCACAAAGAAAGGTATAAAGGGATTTTACCTAGTAGGAACTTATAAGACAGAAATATTAAGTTGAATGGAAGAATGTGTGATTATTCTGAAAAGCAGAAACCAGAGAAGCTCCCGTCCTTTGTGGGTCCTTAGCCCTCAGGACTCATGTTGAAATTCTCTTTAGAGATATCTTTCCCCTTTTGGTTAGTGAATACTGGGACAACAGAGAACACTTCGTTAGCTTTGTTAACTCTTGAGCTTAACTCAGTTTGTGGTACATAAGATGATCAGTAAATATTTGTTGAGCTGAACTAAACTGAAAGGAGTCTTTTGTATTAAATAGTTATTGAGTAGTAACTGTAATAGCACTTGAATATTTGGGACTGAAAAGGATATTATAAAAATTTAAAGAGTCATATTTTCCTTGCTGAGACAGTAATGTCTACTTAACTTGAACAGAAAAAAGGCATCATTTGGGGGAGAAAGTGAGGTAATACAGAAATTAATTTTGCCATGAAATGATCCAGAACAATCTGGGGCATTCTGAAGTTAGTGCCAAATGTAGCATATGAAAAACTTTTTAAAAATACGTCAACTTTCCCAAAATATGAAGTCATTGCATTTGCTGCTAATTGATTGGCTTACTAAATTCACTTTTTGGAACAGTCTTCTTCAAATGAGTGAGGTGTGAGTTCATAAAAGTATTCGAGAAATAAACCTTGTTTGTATCAATATATTCTGTATCATATGTATCTGTATATGTATCATATTCTGTCTACAAATAGAAATATATACAATATATTCTGTATATGTATCATATTCTGTCTACAAGTAGAATATGATGTAATGACTGAACTCCACCAGTCTTGTCTTTTCAAATGTGATTTTTAAATATAACTATGTATTCAAAAATGCTTAATCAGAAAAAGAGTGATACATTCCACTTTATAATGACTATTTTTGGAAAAAAATCTGTTTACTATCTGGATTATGTGAGTAATACATGCTCTTTGTAAAGCCCTTAAATAATATAAAAGAGCTTACAATTAAAATGGAAAAATGCTCACACTCGTCCACTTGCAGAAATATTACTATTTATAGTTTTTCATAAATAGAAGCTTTCCAGAACTTTTTCATGAATAGAAGCATAAATAGTGAAAGGTGGACTTTTTAATTCATTTTCAATATTTTATAAATATATATAGTATTCAGTTATAGACAATTAAACAGTTAAAAAAGCCGACCATAAATTAGCTTGAAATATATCCATAAAATAATTTTAGCTATTTATAATAATACAGATTTTAGTTAAGCTTCAAGTCAATTCTAAATGTTTTACTGAATTGAAAGTAAGTACTCTGTGAGTACTATACTGATCGTGCTGTACTACTTGTCTCAGAGAATTCCAAATGAAAATGAGTCTCTATGAATATATATTGAGTATTCAGCTCTATTATAGATATTTTCCCATGTTTTCTACCCATTAATTTAATTCTTATACCATCTCTGTGGAGTAGTATTAGGATTCTTCATTTTACAGATCAAAAAACTGATGCTCAGAGGTTAAGTGACTAAGTCCCATGACTTGACCCTAACAAATAACAAAGCCAGTATTCACTCTTAACAGTACAATGAAATTTATTCAGTGTTGAAGCTTAAGAGTTAATATATAACTTAATTTTTTTAAAATATAAGTAATACAGTCCATTAGAATATAAGCATCAAGAAGATAGAACATTTTCCCCACTACCCTTCTCTCTCTAGCTGGGTACAGAGTAAATGTTCACATTTTTTTAAATAAATGAATAAATAAATAAACCATGTGTTACCTTGTCAGGCAGCCTTTTTCTAGTACCTACAGTTTGGTCACTTTTCCTTTCCATTAGTGTCTACATTCTAGTGAATGCAGGTAATTAATAATTAAGCCAATCAATTATATAATTTCAGATACTAAATAAATGCTATGAAGAAAATAAAGTATGGTTTGGGTATATAGAATTATGTGTGTTTTTGTAACTAGGTTTATTATATGTGTGTTATATTGTGTGTTGTATGTGTATGTTGTGTGTTGAGTGTGCTTGTGTATATGTGGTATATACATTTTGTATGTTACATATGTTGTGTGTGCTGTGAATGTGATTGTGTGTGTATATTGTGTATGTGTTTTATTTTAGATAAGGTAACAGCCAGAGAAGACATCTCTGAAAATGCCCTCCTGAAACTATAGATTGCAAGTTTATATTGTTGTTGCTAGAACAGGTTTATATAATTCTGCTGACTCCAAACTATAAATGTGATGATGAGGACAGGACTAATACACATTAAACATACATTATCTCATCTAATTCTCACAATGACTCTATGAAGGAGATATTTTTATTTACATTCTGCAGATGAAGAAACAGAGCAGGAACTTGTTCAAGGTTGCCAAGCCATCAGGTGGTGCTGGAAATGGGGTTCAAAATGCATCTCCCTTACCTCATACTTCATTGCTCCTTCAGCTTTATCACACTGCCTATTCCTAAAGCTAGGAAAAAAGCAATGGAGAGAACGAGAGAGGTAGAGATACAGTTAGAGGTAGAACATGGAGAATTATATAATAACTTCTGAGATGGTGGAGAAAATTAAAGGTAATAGGGAATCAGCATAACCGACTTGCTGGGAGTATTAATGAGCCAAAATATATAAAGCACAAGGAATAGTGCCTGACATATATAGTATGTGCTATACTCATTAACTTTTTTTTTTCTATTTTTACAATTTTCTCTGTTTACTAAAGAAAACTTTTATTATTATTACTGGTCTGATAACTTTATATGTGAAGGTAATACCGTATATTGACACATGAGGTTTATGGCCTCTAATCGATGAATGAGGGAGAATTGAGTGCATACTATAGTTCAGCTGTGTACTGAGATGCTAGTACCCATCATGCAAGCAGAAAACAGTGGAAAAGTAACACAGGTCCACCAAATATTTCTGGAAAATATAGTAAAAACAAAACTAAACTTTTTTGTTTTGTATTTTTTTTTAATTTCAAAGTATTACAGGAATACAAATGTTTTTGGTTATACAGATCACTTTTGTTGTGCTTGAGTCAGGGTTATAAGCGTGCCCATCACCCAGATAGTGTTCATTGTTTCTGTTAGGTAGGTTTTCACTCTCTTTCCCTCTCCCCACAAATGATTTCCACAGAGTTTTACTTCCCTCTGTGCACATGAGTTCTCATCGGTTAGTTCCAGTTTAACAGTGAGTCCATGTGGTGTTTGTTTTTCCATTCTTGTGATACTTCACTTTGGAGAATGGTCTCCAGTTCCATCCAAATTGTCGCAAAAGGACTTAATTCATCTTTCTTCATGGCTGAGTAGTATTCCGTAGTATACATATACCACATTTCGTTAATCCACTCCTAAATTGATGGCAATTTGGGTTGGTCCCACATCTTTGCAGTTGTAAATTTTGCTGCGGTAAATATTTGAGTACAGGTTTTTTTTTTTTTTTTTTTGATGAAATTACTTCTTTTCCTCTCGGTAAATACCCAGTACTGGGATTGCTAGATCAAATGGTAGGTCTACTTTTAGTTCTTTGAGGAATCTCCATACTGTTTTCCAGAGAGGTTGTACTAATTGGCAGTCCTACCAACAGTGTATAAGCATTCCTTTCTCTCTGCAGCTATGCCAGCATCTGTTGTTTTTGGACTTTTTAATAAAAGCCATTCTGACTGGGGTAAGGTGATATCTCATTGTGGTTTTCATTTGCATTTCCCTGATGATTAGTGACATTGAGCATTTTTTTCATATGTTTATTGACTATTAGTCTATCTTTTGAAAATTTCTGTTCATGTCTTTTGCCCACTTTTTGATGAGGTTGTTTGTTTTTTCTTGGTGATTTGCTTGAGTTCTTTTTAGACTCTGGTTGTTAGCCCTTTGTTGGATATATAGCTTGTGAACATTTTCTCCTATTCTGTAGGTTGTCTGTTTGCTCTGCTGATTATTTCCTTAGCTGTAAAGAAGCTTTTTGATTGAATGAAGTCCCATTTATTTATTTTTGTTGTTGCTGTCATTGCCATTGGGGTCTTCTTCATAAATTCTTTGCCTAGGTCAATATCTAGAAGAGTTTTCCCAACATTTTATTCTAGAATTCTTATGGTTTCTCATGCCTTGCATTTTTTTTATCCATATTGAATTAATTTTTATGAGTGGTGAGAGATATGGATTCTGTTTCATTCTTCTGCCTGTGCCTATCCAATTCTCCCAGTACCATTTATTGAATAAGGCTTCCTTTCCCAAGTGTATATCGTTGTCTGCTTTGTTAAAGATCAGTTGGCTGTATGTAGGTAGTTTCGCATATGCTTTTTTCCTATTCTGTTCCATTGGTACATGTCTCTGTTTTTATGCCAATACCATGCTGTTTTGGTTACTATAGCCTTGTAGTATAGTTTCAAGTTTGGTAATGTGATGTCTCTAGCTTTGTTCCTTTTGCTTAAGATTTCTTTGGCTATTTGGTCTCATTTCTGGTTCTAAACAAAGCATAGAATTATTTGTTCTAGTTCTATGAAATATGACATTGGTATTTTAATGGGGATTGCATCGAATCTGTGAATCACTTTGGGTAGTATAGGCATTTTAACAATGTTGATTCTACCTATCAGCTGTTTTATATGCTGAGAAGCACTTGAGTAAGAGTTCAGTGACTAACTGTCTTGATTTGTCTGGGATGGAGGGATTCCTGAGAGCATGGGAGTTTCAGTGCTAAATTTGAGACAGTCCTGGGCAAGCTGGGACACCCTAAGAGGAAAGTATCAGCTATACTCCTGGGCTTTGAATTGTGAAGGTGTTAAGAACATACTCTGAGGACAAACAATAATGACCTTTGGAATGTCCTTGGAATATAGTTTTACCTCATTTCCTGTAAAGAGTGAGGGAGAATTTCTGTCTGAGTGTGTGGTTGTCACAGTATTTTTTCCATGCACTATATTCACTTTGCAGGCATTGGATAGAAATAAAGTGGGATCAATTGTCAACATTTACAGCCCTTAGGAGAGTTTCTGATAGAAGGATGCACAGTCTCATTCCAGGGATGGGAGAAAGACCAGGGAGAGGAAAAGCATGACTCTCCTGCTTTGAGAAAGTCTGTGGCAATGATATAATTGGGAAGGCAGATAAACCTCCAGAAGAGCTGGTATAGCAGCACAATGTTCCCATTCCTTGACTCCCTGCATGTAGCTAACACTTGCAGTGTGGAGCAACAGCAAAAGCAGGAGGCCTCACTGCAGTTAGCTTACCATAAAGAAAAACTGTAAAGAGAGGTGACTCTTTGGTTAGACAAGAGAAATTTCCAGCCTATCTTATAGGTTCGATATTTACTGACCATAAGCACACTAGTGCACACATACGTAGGGATCTGTGCTTGGTGCTTGGGGAATGTGATGGTAATTAAGATAAGCAATGAGAGCAACAGACCAGGGTTCTCAACCTTTGCACTATTGAGTTTTTGGGGCTGTATAATTCTTTGTTATGAGGGGCTGTCCTGGGTTGGTATTTAGTAGCATCCTTGGTTTCCAATTACCAGATGCCATTAGCACCTCTCCTCTGGTTGTGACAACCAAAAATATCTTCAGATATTGCCAACTGTCCTCTGAGAAGCAAAATAGCTCTTTGTTGAGAACCAGTGCTATAGACAGTAATAACCTATAGAAGCAATTGATTCCATCTCAATTAATACCATCATTGATGGGGGGAGGTTGGACCTTGTGGGAGAGAGGGAACTATCATGGCTATCATTTACTAAACACTTATTATGTATAAGGCTAAGTGCTTTACACTTATTATGCCAATCCTTACAAGGGCCTTTTGAGGTTGGTGCTGCATACAGTCAAAAAATGAAAGAACTCTCAAGACTCTACAGTGTAAACTTATATAAGGCTTTAATAATTGCAAAGGATATGGCATACCAGGAGACAAAAAGTTCAGGCAATTATAGAAATTCCCAAAACTCCCAGTTCAGCCCCACTCCAGGGTCTCTTCTCAGTTGTACAGGATGCATTTCATCTTCAGATTATGAACTTTGCAGATGTGTGTGGGGTATGTAAATTCGGTGGAGCCTAAATACAAGTTTACTGAAGAGTCTTTTGTACCTTATTGATCGCTTAGCTACAGCCAAGCTGTGTAACAGGGTAAACCAGATGCAAACCATCAATCCATACATCTAAACAATGTAGATAAACTAATATAGAGTGCCTCAATGGAGTTTAGAACTTTAAATAGCACATTATAAGTCACTAGCTACTACATTTCATTCTTATCTTGACCAAGGATCAGTAGCAGACTTCCAGGCGTCCCTGGAGATAAGCACAGAACTGACCCAGTCCAGCTGTAAGATAACCCTATCCTTGCACAGTGTTATGGTCGCCATTTTACAGATGAAAAAATTAAGGCATTAAGATATTAAATAACTAGCCAAGGCCATGCAACTGACACATGGCAGAACTCAGATTTTTCATAAGCAGTTAAATTACTTCTTGAAGTTGGTCTATTACTGGATAAGGCTTGTTCTAGGAGGAAATTCCAGGTTTAACAATACTGAGTTCATCAGATAAATTGTGTCTATAATTCAAAATCGATTTACCTTGAAAGTTAGAGAAAATTGCAACAGGCAAAAATATAGAGTGGAGAGTGTTCATTGGGTAGAAAGCAATGGCAAAGAACTCATCATAATTTAAAGCCAGAGTGTTTCCTGAAGCTCATACAACTTTGGCAGCCCTTTTAAACAAAGAGTATAAACTACTTATGTAGAATTAAGTACAAAAGTGGATATTTATTTAAAATGAGGTAGAAAATTACAACAAATTACACATCTATAAAGCTGAAAAATTCTAAAAACAGCACACAATTCAGAAAAAAAATATTTTAAATTAACTACTGGACATACCTCTATCTATGTTTTTCCTGTATTTTTTGCTGTATACTTAAAAAAATAGACTTCACTTTTCAAAATAGTTTTAGATTTACAGAAAAGTTGTGAAGATAACACTGAGAGTTCCCATATACCCCTCACTCAGTTTCTCTTATTATTAACATCTTACATCAGTATGGTACATTTGTCATCTAGTTTATTGTTATATTGATATGGTATTATTAACTGAGGTTCATAGTTTATTCAGATTTCCTTAGTTTTTACCTAAAATCTTTTTCTCTTCTCAGACTCTCCTTGTTTTTGATGACTTTGACAATTTTGAGGAGCACTGGTCAAGTATTTTGGAGGATGACACTCCATTAGAATTTTCACACTGTTTACATGTCAGAGCTAAAATTGGAAGTTAACATGTACTTTGAAATCACCTCTTCAAGTGTAGAAAATTTTGTAATATACTCTATCTGTAAGGAGAGTAGGAAGGTAATTCAGTCTCTTGCGTGGTTAATCAAAACAATTGTTATTGATAATTGAAATGTAGAACATAATTGAAACATGTAACATTACACACAGATGTACTCATAATGCAGCTACAGAATTTTGTCTTACAAACCCAGAAATTCTGATTGATACTATTTCACAAAATTAAAAAAAAGGGAAAGATGTATGATGCCTTAATAACTGTATTAATTGCCTTTTCACATATGTTCCTGACAGGAGAGTACTTCCATTTTGACTAGGCATTGGTGAAGCTGGATCCATTGCTTGCAATTTTACATGTATTGGAAGAATTTTTGTCAGACTAATTTCTGGCTCTAAACATTGAAGGACTGTTTCCCTTTTTTTAATGCACATATTTTATTCTGGGAGCTGTAGGACAGTCTGCCTATGCCTTTGTGTCACAATGACAAGTAGGTCAACTCAGTGGGTTATAGATTTCCTGGAAGTCATTCTTATCGTGAGAAGGCTAGCAATCGCTTTACTCTATGTGGGAGTGACCATGAACTACAAATATACTCTACTAAACTCAAACCGAATGAATCAAGTCCACTTCCCTTTACCAGATCCCAAGCCACCTGTGACTTGGGAGAAATGGTAATGGGGAGTACATTGAACTTGTATTTCATAATCTTTCTGAAATCTCTTATTAGTCCTAACAGTGTGTTAATACTATACACTTTTCTAGGTAGGTGATCACATGATTGAATTTTTCATTTTAGCAAATAAATGATATTGAATAAATTGATAATAAATTCACATATAATATGAATAAAAATATATCATAACTATATAGGGTTTACTCCAGGAATGTGAAAATGCTTCAATGTGAGAAAAAGCAGTAAGAGCAATTTACCATATTAATTAAGGAGAAAAAATACATCATAATTTCAATGATATGTGGAAAAAAGGATTTGCTAAAAGTTCACGACACATTTATTATTAAAAACTGTTAGCAACCTATAAGAAATAAACCTCTTGAACTTGATAAAGTTTATATATTAAAAACCTTTGGTAAATACTTAATAGAGAAACTTTAGATGCATTGCCTTTTAAGATAAATAAGAAGGCAAGGACTTCACCATTACTGATAATATTTAAAAGAGTATTGAAGGTCCTAGACAATGCTGAAAGAAAAAATTTTTTTATGTCAATGAGAGTTGTTAGTTTTGGAAAGGAAGAGGAAAAAAATCTGTCATTTTATAGGCTTTAACTGTTTATTTTGACTACTATTTAAATTTTTTCATATGTATTCTTCTCTTCAAGTTCTCTATTCTGTTTGTGTCAGGTTGTCATTTTATACTTATTAGAAACTTAGGCATAACCTGTCTTATTAATAAAATTTATTAGCATATAGCTGATCCAAAAAAAAATCTCTTGTAGTTTTAAAAAATCTTACATCTCTAGTTACTTCCCTTTTTTACATTATTTTATTTGTGTCATATCCATTTTTATTCTTATTAGTCTTAGATATCTATTTTTATATCTTAAAATATTTTTAAAAGAACCATCAACTCTGTTTTTTGATGGCTGCTATTGTACCCTTCTATTTGTTACAGTCTTTTGGGTTTTTCTTGGTTTGATTTTTCTGTTACTCTCTTTCCAATTTTCTTGAGCTGAATTTATTTTCATGCTATGTTGTTTCCCAATAGTTCATTTTCTTGCATTATAGTAACAGAATCTGTATGGTATTGATCCTTTGGAATTTACTGAGGCTTCCTTTGCAGGCCAGCACCTGGTCTGTTTTCATCTAATTATAGGTGATTGAAAAGAAAATGCATTCTCCATTTTTTTATGTGTAGAGTTTTATATATTTTATGTATAGTCATATTGTTTAGGCTTTTGATATTTCTGCTCATTTTTTATTTGCTTGATCTACCACTTTCTGAGAAAGTTCAATCTTTGTAACTATTGATTTATCTGCTTCTTCCTGCACTTGTGTCTGTTGTTGCTTGGTATTATTTGAAGGTCCATTTGTAAAATATATATCGCATGTCTTTGATGGATGTATAGTCTTTATTTTGCTTCTTTTATAAGAATATAGTGTTCTTCTTTATTCTTTATGATCTCTGTAGCCTCAAATTGTTTTGTATCCAATTTTAAGGCTGCTGCCACAGCTTTTTTGGATTCCATTTTATTTTCAATCTTCTGTGTCCTTTTGTTTTAAGAGTATCTCTTATAGTTGACATGTAGTGGAGTCTTGTTTTGTAACACAACCTAAGAGATTTTTTCTTTTATGGGTGAGTTTATTTACATTCATTAAAATTGCTGTTATATTGGGAACTAGTTCTCCCATTTTATTTCACTGTTTTCATATATTGTACTTTCTTTTTTCTCTCTCTCTTTTCTCCTTCTTTCTATTGGAGTGACATATTTTTTTCTGCTTGCTGAAAGTAATACATCCTATTTTTTATGATGATTGCCCTTAACTTAAAGTTCCTACTCATGCTTATTTACTCTTGTTGATTGATGACATCTATTAGCATCTATGTATTTTCCCTAATAAGACAAGTCCTGTAGCAAGCATATTCCCTTGCCCCTTAGCTTCCTTCCACAATCCATGATGTGACCAAAATTTTGTTTCTGGATTATTATATACACCTTATATTTTGCTTTTGTGTGAGGATTTTTGTGACAATTATATATTTTATCGGGATATTTTGTTACATTTATTTTCTTTATTACTCAAAAAATTTCCCGATTATTTTCTCATTTTTATTTGATTACTTTCCCCCAAAGCATTTTCAATTTGGTCTTTGTATGATAAACCCTCTATGGCTCTGTGTATTAAGTTTGGTTTCTCAAAACCAGACCCTGAGAAGAGAATTCATGTGTAAGGGATTTGTTAAGAATGTATTGACATCAAAACACCTGGTAAAGAGTAGGAAACATAACAGGAAAAAGAAGCCATGCAAAGGTGAGATTTCAGGCAATGTCCTAGCCTCAGCCTGATCCTGTGGGGAGAGTTGGAGCACAAATCACACTTCAGAAATTGTCCCGCCTTGAGAAGGAAGCTGGGCTTTCACATTTCACACTAGTTACATTGACCGTGGGCTGCTCTAGTGGGGTGTCAATTCCCAGGCACTTCTACTTTGAGTGTGCAGTTGAAACTTTGGCAGCCAAAGGGCAGTCTTCTGAATCAGTTAAACCTATTCACAAAAGAAATGAGTTATACAGAATCCAGAGGATAAATGTTCCTGTGATAGTTAATTTTATGTGTTAACTCGACTGGGTTAAAGAGTGCCTAGGTAGCTGGTAAAACATTACTTCTGGGTATGTCTGTGGGAGTGTTTTTGGAAGAGATTAGCATTTGAATCAGTACAGCGAGTAAAGATTACCCCACCAATGTGGGTGGGCATTATCCAACCCACTGAGGGCCCAAATGGAACAAAAAGGTGGAAGAAGGGTGAATTTGCTCTCTTTTTGAGCAGGAACATTCATCTTCTCCTGCCCTCTGACATTGGTACTATTGGTTTTCAGGCCATTGGACTCAGACTAAATTATGCCACGA
>CAUYRT010024898.1:0-20806 GCA_963574885.1 Lepilemur ruficaudatus
AGTATTGGATGTGGAACCTAGTGGGAGGTGTTTGGGTCATGGGGGCTGATCCTTCATGAATAGATGACTGCCATTTGAGGTGGTGAGTTCTCACTCTGTTAGTTCCCATAAGAGCTGGTTGTTAAAAGAGCCTGACATCAACCCTTGCTTCCCCTCTCTCCATGTGATCTCTGCACATGCCAGCTCTGCTGCACCTTCCACCATGAGTGGAAACAGCCTGAATCCCTCATCAGAAGCAGATGCTGGCACCATGCTTCTTATACAACCCTAAGAACATAAGCCAAATAAATCATCTTTCTTTTTAAATTACCCAGCCTCTGGTAGTCCTTTCTAGCAACAATAATAAACTAAGACAGAAAATAGAGCAATACCTTGTAGTGGAGCGACAAGAACTGAAAGCAAAAAACTATGAACATATAATCTTATACCCAGCAAAAATATCTGTCAAACAATAAAGGCAAAAAATACTCTTTCAGACATACAAAAGACTGAAACAATTTATTACCAGAAATGTAAAAGAAAGTCTTTCAGAAAAAAAGGAATATGACACCAAATGGAAATATGAACTTACACAAAGGAATTAACACCAGACATAGTAACTACAAGAGCAAATGTATAAGATATTTTTCTTAAGATTTAAACATTTTAAAAGGATAATTAACTATTTAAATAAAATTAATAATGAATAATGTATTATGAAATTTGTACTATAGAAGTAAAATCCATGGTCATAGTAATATAAAGGCTGAGCGGGAAGAAATAGAGTACACTATTGTATGGCTTCTATACTACAGAAGTAATGTAATATCATTTGAAATGAGACTAAATTTAAAATGTTATTTTAGTTTTCTAGAGCTGTCGTAACAAATTTCCACAAACTTGGTGTGAAAACAACAGAAATTTATTCTTTCAGAGTTCTGGAGGCCAAAAGTCTGAAAACAGTATCACTGGGTAAATCAAGGTGTTGACAGGCTACGCTTGCTCTGGAGGCTTTAGAGGAAAATCCATTCCTTGCCTCTTCCACCTTCCATTGCTGCTGGCATTTCTTGCCTTGTGACTGCATCACTTGAATCTTTGAGGCCACCATTTACAAATTTTTCTTTGCTCTACTTCACATCATCTGTTTATCTCTGTGAGTCAAATATCCCTCTGCCCCTCTTATAAGGATACATGTAATTGCACTTAGGGCCCACTCAGATAATCCAGGATAATCTCATCATCTCAAGATCTTGAACTTAATTACATCTGCAGAAGTCCTTTTCCTAAAGAAGGTAACACTTACAGTTTCCAGTTTTGATGTTTGTCCCTTTAAAATCTCATGTTGACATTTGATACCAAATGTTGGAGGTGGGACCTAATGGGAAGTTTACTTGATATCTTTGGGGGCTTTTATTCAACCTACTACAAATGTATACTATAACCCTAAAGCAACTTTTAAAATAAAAAAGACAACAAAGTAAATGAAATGAAGCCATAGAAATATCCAATTAACCCAAAGAAATACAAAAAAGAGAAAAAGGAATAAAAAGACATATGATATAGAGAAAACAAATAAGAGAAAAAAAGATAGACTTAAACCTAAACATATCAATAAACATAAACAATTATCACATTAAATGTAAATAGTCTAAATACCTCAATTAAAAGGCATAGATTGTCTAATTGGATAAAATAGTAAGACCCAACTCTATGCTATCTACAAGAAAAGTACCTAAGCTATAAGGACACAAATGGATCAAAACAAGAAGTATAGTTAAAGACATGCCCTGTTAACACTAATCAAAACAAAGTTGGAGTAACTATATTAATATTACACAAAGAAGATTTTAGAGTAAAGAATATTACCAGGGATAAAGAAGATTATTACCGAATGATAAAAAAAAAGCAATCTAGAGGACATACAACCTAAACATTTCTGCACTTATTAAACAGAGCTTCAAAACACATGAAGCAAAAACAAATAAAATTGAAAGAAGAACCACAATTATGCTTGCAGAAGCCAATACACTACTTGAAATAATTAACATAAAAAGAATATAGAAAATAAATTATAATATAGAAAATTAGGACAACACTATGAACCAGTTTGACCTAGTTGACATTTATACAATGCTCCACCCATGAATAGCAGAATATGCATATTTCAAGAGCATATGAAATATTAGTTGATCAAGATAAAACATATTGTAGAGTGACATAAGCAAAATGGTTGAATAGGAGTTCTCTGGTTTCACTGAACCCCACAAAAATCCAACTAGCAACTATTCACAGACAAAAATACTGTATCAAATATTCCATAACTCAGTGGTAAGGTTAAAACACCCTCTTGGACCACAGAACCAAGGATAGCCACAATGGTTCTCTTTGACCATGGCACTGCTCCCCAAAGCTGGCACAGTTCCAAACACAGACAATTACCCTAGGCCCATGAATAGAAAAGTTGAGTTAAAGTTGGACATTCAGTTTCTCTACCATTCTGAGACCCTTCACAGGAGGCTCACTCCCTTCTCTATCCCAGGGAAAATGTTGAAGTAAAGCCAGGTCTAGATCACATGAGTCAGTAAGAACAGTGGTCCCCAAACTTTTTGGCACTGGTTTCATGGAAGACAATTCTTCCATGGACCAGGTTGGGGGGGTGGTTTTGGGATGATTCGAGCAATTACATTTATTACATTGGCAGCTGTTCCCCAGTGCTAGCTAGCATCACCGCCTCAGCTCCACCTCAGATCATCAGGCATTAGATTTTCATAAGAAGCCACAACCTAGATTCCTCACATGTGCAACTAACAGTAGGGATCGTGCTCCTATGCGAATCTAATGCTGCCACTGATCTGACAGGAGGCGGAGCTTAGGCAATGATGTGAGCGATGGGGGGCAGCCGTAAATACACATGAAGCTCCCCTCACTCACCCGCTGCTCACCTCCTGCTGTGTGGCCCAGTTCCTAACAGGCCACAGACCAGTACCAGTCCACAGCCTGGAGGTTGGGGTCCCCAGCTATAAGGAATTCTAGTGGTGATGCACACCCTTAGCTTTTGATGTCTAGGAAAGTTTTTATTTCTCCTTCATTTCTGAAATATAGCTTTGCTGGATAAAGTATTTTTGGTTGAGTCCACCTCTCCTGGCCTACAGGGTTTCTGCTGAGAAATCTGCTGATAGTCATATTGACATACATTTGTATGTAATGTGTTTCTTATCTCATTGCTCTCTGAATCTTTTTGTTTTTGGTATTTGATAGTTTGAGTATTATGTGTCTTGCTGTACTCCTCTTTGGTTGGAATTTGATAGGAGATCTCTGTGCTTCTTGTACTTGGGTGTTGGCCCTTATCTCCAGATGAGAAAAGTTTTCAGTTATAAATTTAATGTTTTCTGGCCCTTTTTCTATTTCTTCTTTTTCTTCAACTCCTATTAGGCAAAAGTTTTGTCTCTTGATGATGCCCCATAATTGCTGTTTCTTTATTCTTTTCATTCTTTTTGTTTCTCTGAAATGGATAATTTCTAATGTTATGTCTTCTAGCTTACCAATTCTTCTTTGTTTTTTTACTTGATTGAATCAGCTGTTGAAACTTCCTATTGAATTTTTCAACTCATTGTATTCTTCATTTCTAGGATTTCTATCTTTTTTATTGTTTCTATTTCTTAGCCTCTTGCATTTTGTTTTACAAATTTTAGTAAATATTTTAGTCCACATACTTTTGTAGTCTACGGAACTTCTTTATGAGTATTAATCTGTATTCTTTGTCATTTTATAGATCTCTTTTTCCTTGGGGTTCAGCCTGGGATTCTGGAAGGGCCTGCTGGTGACAGCCTCAGGCAGGCAGAGCTTGTGTTGAGCTCTCTTATTGGTTGGGCTGTTGCCTTTGCTCAGATGTTGGAGAGGGTCACTGGTTGGGCTTCACTGCCCGGCGAGACCACTGGCTGGGCTCTGCTATCAGGCAGAGCTACTGGCTGGATACTGTGATGGCTTCCAGTCAGGCCAGTTGCATGATTAATTCCCTGACCAGGGAATTTCACTATTTGGGATCTGCAGTTGAATGTGGTTATAGGTTGAGCTTTGAGGGTAGGCAGAGCCAGTGCTATAAACAGGGGGGATCAGAGGCTATGCTTCTTAGAAATGTAAGATTGAAGACTGAAACCCACCAAGGTGAGATTCTCCCTCTCTGGGAGTGGTCATTGGGTGAGATTTTTGGCTGAGTGGATCTGCTGCTTGTCTTCCTAGGTCAAGTCTGTCTAGCCTCTTCACTTCTTTAAAATAGGGCCTAGGGAAGACCTAAGGAGAGAGCACCCAGGTTATGTAGGGAATCTAGCTACAGATTCAGGCGTGGAAGATCTGTGAATTGTGTTTCTGGCAGCACAGTGTGTTGGCTAGTTCTCTGGTGTAATGCCTCTATTGGCTGAAATGTAAAGCAATTCATCCTGGTTGTTGTTCTGGCTGCTACGAGCCCCATCTTCATTCTTTGTTTCTAACTCTGAAGTCTCCAATCTCCAGGCCACAGACCAGTACCAGTCTGTGGCCTGTTAGGGACCAGGCTTTAGAGCTCCACTACCCCACCACCCCCACCCCGTCTGTGGAAAAATTGTCTTCCATGAAACTTAGGAACCTGGGGGCCACACAGCAGGAGGTGAACAGAGGACAGGTGAGCAGGCATATTTACAGCTACTCTGCATTGCTTGAATCACTGCCTGAGCTCTGCCTCCTGCTGCCCCATCCCCATGGAAAAATTGTCTTCCATGAAAACCTGTCCCTGGTGCCAAAAAGGTTGGGGACTGCTGCCAGGGAAACCACAAAACCATTAAATGGCTAAAACTAAAAAGCCTAACTATATTAAATATTGGTGAGGATGAGGAGGAAATGGAACTATTAGTGTACATATAAGGAGAATGTAAAATTATAAAACCACCTTGGAAAAGAATTTGACAATTTCTTAAAAAAACAAATAGATAACTACCATGTGATGCAGCAATTATGCTTTTGGATATCTACCCAAGAGAAAAGAAAGCCTATTTTTGTAAAAAGACCTGTATATGAATGGTCATAGCAACTTTATTTACAACAGCCAAAAATGGAAACAACTCAAAATTATTCATAAAATGGAATAGTATTCAGCAATAAAAAGAATTAAACTAGCAATATATGTAAAAATAGGAATGAAACTCAAAATAATTGTGCAGATCAAAAGAAATCAGAATATATAGTATGTCTTCCCCTTTATGTCATTTTAGAATATGCAAACATCTATAGTTATAGATAGCAGATAAGTGGTTGCCTGGCTTGGGAATGAAGCAGAGACAGGCAGGAATAGGAGGGAGAGATGACAAAGATGCATGATGAAGCTTTCGGACGTGATACAGGTATTTAGTATCTTGATTTTGGTGACTGGTAATATGCCAAAACTTACATTAATAAAATTGTACATTTTAGATATGTGCAGTATTTTTATATTCCAATTATACTCAATTTTGAAAAAAAATTGGATAATTTCACCTTGAGTAGTTGTTGATAGAAAAGAGCTCCAAGGACTATGTCTTGGGCATTTCTGAGATCTTTCCCTAATCATCATTATGATATTCTCTGTAATTTTCTTTCTTTTTCTTTTTTTGGTCTTTTTTTTCTGAATCTCCTATCTTTCTCTTTCTTGATTTGCTCCCTGATTTTAATGGAAGACACCTTTCAGTATGGCATTGTAAGGGTAATTCTGTAAAAAATTTATTCTATCATCATGTTTATGACAGTTTGGCTAGGTATAGAATTCTACGTTAGAATTCTTTTTCCACCAGAACTCTGAAGACATTGACTGTTACCTTGCTTTTCATGTTGCTGTTAAAAAGATCAAACCTATTCTGATTCCTGACAATATTCATCTTCATGTGGCCTTTGATTTCTTTGTACATGATCTTTCCTTTTCCTCTCTCCACTCTCTCTCTGGAGATCCTGTAGGATTTTATAATTGCTCCCGTCCAAGTTCACGGTAATGTGCTTTGGTGTGAGTCTATTTTTATCCATTGTGCTGGTTACTCAGTGAATGCTGTCAACTTGACAACTCATATCCTCCAATTCTGGCACATTTTCTTACTGATGATTTCCCATATTACTCAGATTTTGGACCGTTGCTCCTTTTCCTTACCTTTTCTTGCTTGTTTTCTCTCTACTGTTACCTTTCTTTGATCTTCTTTCTGGGAAATTTCCTTAACTTTATCCACCAACCCTTATATTTAGTTTTAAAATTCTATCATCACTAGTTTAAAAATTCTAAACTTTTTAAGAATTATTTTTTGTTCTGAGTGTTTAACGTGTGTATCATTCTATTCTTACGTGGATGTATACATTCACCCATCTCTCCAAGTATATGAGGAAAAATTTTTATCTTTGAGGTACTCTTCCTCCTGTATAGTTTCTGTCCAACAAGTTACTTTGTTTTGGTTTCTTCCATGTAAGAGGTTCTTCTCAGATATCTAGTGCATTTTTTCTCTACTGCACAAATTCCCACAACTCAGTGACTTAAAATACCATGAATACATTGTCTTACAGTTCTGGAGGTCAGAAGTCCTAACGCCAGGGTGTGAGCAGACTGTAGGGAACGTTTCCCTGCCTTTTCCGACAACTAGAGGCCACTTGCTCTGACCAGCCTGCTATCCTCTTATAAGGATCCTGGTGATTACACTGGGCCCATTCTGGAGATAATCCAGAATAATCTCCCCATCTCAAGGCCTTTAACTTAATCACATCTGTAATGTCCATATCAGACTGTGTTATATCATGAACAACAAAACAACTCAGAGGAGGATAGTCAGAGCAGCTCTCAACACACATGGGCTTGCCAGGTACCATATCAATGACAAGCAGCATCACCATACTTCAAGAAATTATTTTCAGTTTATTTCATAGCAGACAAAAAAATTACATTTGAACCAAAGAGGTACTACAAGAAACACGTAACCAAATCAGAGTGTTCTTAAGTACTTTTAAGTACAGCTAAGAAAATCAGACAATAATAACTGCCAAGTTGAAAGGCTAAATCTAATATTTCAAAAAAAATTCCCTAAATGTGTTTTGGGGTATGCTTTTGATGGTCTTGGGGAAAAAAAAACACTCTACATTTTCCAGTGAAATTTGAACACTTTTTCTTTTTAAAGCAAAACAGATTTTAGTTGCACAGAATTTAAAACAGACTGTAGCTTATGTAACTAAATTTAATGGCCTAAAATATTTTCTCCAAAATCATGCTGCACATACTTTATTAATCTATGAATAAAATTTATTCCAAGATGGTACTGCACATATTTAATCAATCAAATCTATCTTCATCCAGAATATCAAATATAGCTAGTATTACTTAGAAAATAGGAACTACGAGAGGCTTTAGCATCAAGAAGCATTTTAAACCACATTTAGATTCAAATATCATTTAAACCAACTTTCATCTGGAGCATCATGGAGTTTGAAGCACTGCCTTTGTTCAGAATAATCAAGACAAATACATCAAATTGCAGTTTTTACATGATTTTATTAAATATCTAAAGACTTGAATTAAGGCTTCTGACAATACAGTAATGCTAGAAATCTATGCAGCAAATTATAAATTCAAGTTGAAAATTAACTCAAAAGTAATAACAGCAATTTGTTGTTACTACACAAACACAGGCTGATAACACAGCTGAAAACTAGAACTATGAAACAGTCATACATTATCAAAATAACTCATAGAAAGAAACACCTAAAGTATTTCACCTGTGTAAAAAATGCACTAAAATTTTTTATTCATGGATAGGATATCCTAATAATAACAGATGTTTAAAGTCCAAAAGAGATTTTCTACACTCTTATAAATCATGAGATTTTCAAGAAGCATTTTGGCCTAACATATTTCATTCTTTGTGTCAGCCCAGACAACTATGTTGGAAAACTGGAAGAAAAATTGTATTTCATAGTTGTTTGGGGTGTCTCAATACGGCTGGGAAAAGAAGATATTCTTCTCATTTGGGCATTTTGCACACATACTCACACATGGCATAAATTTAAACTCTGAACTGGCATGTACAAAATCCTCTATGAGAGAATCACAGTCCAGATACAAAAGCCGGCAATTTTTGATTTCTGAAGCCCAGCACGGAACATTCACAGTATCCGGCCTTCCATAGTGATGAACTAGGCATTCATTCCTGCCAGATTGTGTGCTGTTATCCAAGCCCAACTGAAGAGGCACTGGCAAGCGAGCCATCATTTGAAAGCTCCTTACAAGGAAGCAAACTAAATAGATAGCGCGCATTCCTGTCAGAGTAAATATATACAAGCATCAGAAGCCGGAGTCAAAAATACAACAATTTCTAGAAATGGCAGACCAGGTAATATACGCAAACTCTTGCACTGAAAACAACCAGAAAAGCTGGGCAAAACAAAAAACAGCTGCTTGAAAGCATCCAAGTGCCAACAAGGCAATGAAAAATTACAGAACCCTGGAGAGGTAAGCTTACTCAGGTGAGCCGAGCATTGGGCTTGCTTTTCCCTGAGGAATGTCCCATGAGGTAGCTCAGAGCTGAGCGGAGGTTTCAAAAGACACACGGGGTTAGGAGATAAAAATGAGTTTAGGGCCTGCTAAGAAAAAGGGGCCCTGGTAAACACTGCAGAATTGGGATCTTCCTACCACAGCGTTGCACTAGAGGAGGAAAGATAAACCAGAATCTAGAACTGAATCCAACTTCAAAATTTCAAGCCCTTTCTGGATTAAGGTGATCCAGGATCATAACCATCCGTAGCCACCTTCCAGAGGCAAAAATAAATCCTTTCTAAAGAAAGATAACATCATCCTCTCGCAAAGTAATTCCTACTGTTTTTTACATACAATGTCAACAGATAAAATCACCACCACCACCACTACCAGGTATTCTAGGAAAGAAATCAACATCATGAAAAACAGAAACAGATCCACAGGGGAACCACATAATTCAATTCTTACACAAGCTTTAAAATAACTGTGTAATATTAGAAAATCAAAGACCTATGTGAGAATTTTCACAGAAAATTGGAAAATTTTTGAAAAAGTATCAAATGGAAATTCTAGAACTAAAATAGAACTACTAAAATTGAGAATTCAATAAATGGGTTTTAAAAATTAGACACAGGTGAAGAAAAAATTGGTAAGTTGTAATAAAGAGCAGAAGTAAATTCCCAGAATGAAGAGAGACAAAGAACAGAAGATGTAGGAAGCACGGAAGAGACAGAGGGAGTTATGTAAAAAGGTCTGACAAATGTTAACTGAAAACCTAGGGGAACGAAGGTGAATGCAGCCAAAGCAGGATTTGAAAGAAAATTATGGAGTGTTTTCTAAAACCAATAAAAAATATTTTTAAGTCACTAAGTAACGTTGAACAACCCTACAGCACACAATCATGTGCTGATATAAGCTGCATAATCCATGTTGTAGGAAACTCCATAAAATAAACCACCCCATGTCTTCAAGAAATTCCAAGGAAAATTTTGGGAAATCAGCTCACTACAAATTGTGACTGTAAACATTGTACTGTAAATGCTTTGTAGTTTTCCCCCAATAAAAAAAAAAAGAAAGAAATTTCAAGGAAAAAAAAAGAGATGAAGCAGAAATCCAGAGTCAGAGAGGTAAGAAACAGCAATCACATATGTGGATCGTGATGGGATACCCATTCAAACAAAGCACCAGGGAAAAAACAACGGTTACATCCACAAGACAACTGGAAATTTGAACAGTAATCAAATACGATATTACAGAATTATTATTTTTGTTCCATGTGGGTATGACAATCTTTTTGTGATTGTCTTAGAACAAAGTTCTTATCTTTTAGAGATAACCGACAGACTTACGGATGAAGCATGTAGAATGAGTGGAATTTGCTTAAAATGATACAGAAGCAGTAAGTTAATGGGGTTAAAAAGACAATTTGCCAGGAATCAATTGTTGAAACAGAAGATAGATTTGTGAAAGTTCATTATATTTTTCAGTTTACTTTTGCCCGTGTTCAAAATTCTCCATCATAAAGTTTTATATAATTATTGGTAAACTCACTCCCTTCACCAGATTCGTAATCCATCTTTTACCATCAGTTTTTTTAAGACAGCGTAAACCAGTGAGAAATAATGTCTCACTCCATTCTCCAAGGCCAGGTATAATAAACTCATCAAGGGTTAATCAAAAACCTAATCATGAAGCTGCACTACTCAAAGCCAAGCACTGGTAACTTTACAACAGGAAAAGCTTCAGAATTGTAAGACTTTCATTATACCTAAGAAGTTTAAAATGTTGAAGATTTTTGGTGACATGGAACGTAATGCAGACTTAATTTATAATTTTTTCATTAAGCTGCTCAATTTTATTTGACGGCATCCCATTATAGTAAATTTTCGATGTGCCATACTTCAAAATAAACCCAGACAAAAATAACAACCTACAATTATATTTTTAATTAATTTAGACTTGGCCTATTCCAAATTAGGTATTTTACCATAGCATGTATTCATCACAGTATGATATCACAGCTTCAAGTTATATCTTTCTAACACTCTCTTTAAAATATGTCTCAGTACCACGTTCTAGAAGCTTAGAAACTTTGATGTGGAAGAAATTTTTTAATGTATTTATCTAAGAGTAGACAGAAAAAATGAATAATGCCTTTAATCTAGCTTTGACTCCACTGAGTACTGGCAGGTGGATGGATATACACGCAAACATAGATAACATATGACCAATTACATTTAAAGCATGAAGTGCGTTTTTTAATAATTTGCGATTTTACAGATCCTGTATCATAGATGCTACAGATTAAACATTCTATCTACAACAGACATTTTCTGGGAGTTGCTCCATGGGAATTCCAGAGGAACGTTGTAATGTTTATATTCTTTGGAATCTGTATCCACAAGTAATTGAATTCAGTGTGGAAACCAAAATAAGCCTTTCAAGTATTTAAAATAAATTTTCCAACCTCATACCATGGTTAAAAGTGATTTCTCGTCATGTTTTCATTCCTTTCCAAGCACATACTGCAAAAAATTTATCAAGAAGGCTTTACATAAAATTATGTGTAAGTCATGACCTGCTATTTCTTGTTGATAGCTTTAAACTACTTAAGCTTTACTTTCTTACAAATACTAAGGAGAAAGACCCTTCTGAGATATATGAGTCAGTCAGTTTCTGGATGTAAAAGATTTAAATTTGGGAAAACTTAGCCAAATTTGATGATGGGAGCTGTAGTGCTTAAACTTGCTATTAAATAAAGGAGCATGATCTAAAACTACTAGGTAGCAACAGATCAATCATCTAAAGGCGCTGCTTTAATTTTTATTATTCCCTTGCACAAAAAACATCAACGGCTGACCACTGAAAACACACTCAACCTCCTTAACTTGCAATTGGCAGTTTCAGGATCTCAGTGAACCTTAACTTCTCGGCTATTCCGAATTCTTATCCCAACCCACCTGGACCTCCGGTTCCACATGTGCCTCCCCTCTGACTCCTGCTAACGCTCGTCCCTTTCCCAGAATGATAATCCCCAGCCTCCTCCCCCTGTCTACTTACCACCCCTTCAAACCTACCCTATCTGATGAAGCCTTTTCTTTCTGATCATCCCAGCCAGAGAGGTTTCTTCCTCTCTGCAGCATTTTAAATGTTCTACCCCTACAATGTCTACTGAAGGGACTGAACCAAGACACAGTGACAGCTACTCGCCTACTGAATGCCAGACTCTGGGGAGTGGCGAGCTGCTATCTGAACAAGCTGCATCTGCTTGTTCTTCCAGCTTTGCTGCTGGTATTCGGTGTTTGCTTATTGAAACACGCAAACGTAGCTTTTCCCTACCATGGCAGCAGCAGGCTGTAAGGAGTTGAATGTGCTGTACTTTGAAGGCCAAGGAAAGTCCAAGACTACGAAGTGAGGTGGGGACAATCTAATTCTGCTCTCACCTGACTACACTGCAGAGCAAAAGAAAGAAGTAGAAAATAACAGCAGGAAGACAGTCTTATCTCAACGGTCCTTATTTTCTCTTTTCCTTTATGATCACTGAAGGTTTGTGAATGAGATAATTAGACATCATTTTGCTAGAATGTCTCAGGCTAGTGGGTTACGAACTCTGGAATGATGCATAGCTGAAATCGATTACGTCTAGTCTCTCATGAAAACTTTCACATACTGAATAAAACTTACTGTAGATGGAAACTAGTGAAGAAAGCCTCATAACTAGAAAACAAAAAACTTGAAAACATTTTCTCCATATCATTGCAATTACTTTAGTCTCTATTCTGTTAACCAGAATTTAAAACTGCATAGTAAAAGAGCTTTGTAAATTAAAATTCATCACATAATTAAATCTCATTACGAAAAGTAAAACAGACCCTACAGTATCAAGGTCATCCTATAAATTACAAAACAACAAAGAAGAAGAAAACGCAAACACATACAAACACTTTACGTGCTAAAATAATTATTCAAGACTTAACAGCAACCTAAAACAGAAATGTCTGATCAAATATCTGTGAACAGAAAAAAACCATTTCATTTAGAAATCCTTAAATAGTTACGCTTTTTAAACTTTAAATCAATACACATTTCTAGCCCAACAAACTTAAAGAACAAATGAAAAATGGCTTTTATTTTAATGACACTGCCTATACAAAAGAACACTGATACTCCTCGGGAGTGTCAGTATTAAAAGGGTTTATTCTGTAAAATCTGGATGTAGCCAAAGGCCGCACTCAAGGATCCAGAAGGCCACATGTAGTCCCAAGGCTGCAGGTTCCACACCCCGTAGACACAAGGACACAGAACTTATTTGCTTTATAACAATACTATTACTGAGTTCCTTAAGACACCCCAAGCAGAGCCCATTATAATTTCTGACCAAAAATTTAAATGCGAAATTTTTTAAAACCATTACAAACTCTAAATCTGAATTTTGAGTAGAAAAAATATATATATGTATCTATATATGCCACAAACATTGAAAAGCAATAGCTAAAGAGAAATAACATTTACCATTTGCCAGGCTTTTCACTGAGCACTTCCCTATCTGACTTATTCTTCCCAACATAACCTGATGAAGTGGGCACTGTTATCTTCCTCATTTTACAGATGAAACACCGGGACCAGGGAGACTGAGTAACCTGCCATGGAGCCAGTCTGGCTCAGGTCTGTGTTTTTAAACACTATACTACTTGCTCTTAAACTGAAAGTTACTCCACAGGGAATGGAATGGAAATTACTTTTCAGTGTACAGTTGACCCTTAAACAACATGGGTTTGAACTGCACAGGTCCACTTATAGGTGAGTTTTTTCCAGCCAAACTTGGACTGAAAATAGAGTATTCACTGGCCATGAAACCTGCTTATATGGAGGGAAGAGTTTTCTACAGGCAGGTTCCAGGCTGTGGGGTTGAGTGTGCACAGATCTGGGTACATTCAGACAGCCCTGGAACCAATTCTCCACATATACCAAGGGAAAATTCTATGTCTATTTCCTACAGGAAGAGGGGAGTTCTCAAAAGAAGTGAAGAAATATCAGGAATATCACATTTTAGTTAGAAACGGGGTTTTATTTTTGAAAACAGAAAAAGTAAATAATACTTAAAAATACAACATATCAATATTTTTATATATGAGCTTAGAATATCTAGAATGTAGTAACTAAAGTATCTGTGCACACGTTTCAAAAACATAAACACTTCTGGATATTGGTACCACTGTTTGGATATTGGTACCACAATAGTAATACCATTGGTACTACTGTTTTACTTTATTGTATATGTGTGAATAAGAGTACTTTGTTTGAAAAATAAAAAAATACATATTAAAGAGTATTACCAAATTTTGAAGCTTTATTGTATTCAATGCCTACATAGTGTACATAATTAGAAGTCCTTCTCATTGTTTTCCAAAAAGGGACTCATGTGGATATCAACAATGGTTTGAATCTAAAACTGATTTTTACCATTTGCTTTGTACAATTTATTTAGTTGAAGCTCATTGAGATCTTTCACCTGTTCCTTGTGGCTTATTTTATCTTTTTTCATTTACTTTCTATTTTTTTAGAGATAGGGTCTCACTCTGTTGTCATGGCAAGATTCAAACTTCTGGGCTCAACGAACCCTCCTGAGACCCTCAGCCTCCTGAGTAGCTGGGAATACAGGCACACGCCACCATGCCCAGTGGCTGATGTTTCATGAAAAGTATCATCAGATGAAAGATGGTATCTGTGAAAGTTTCAAACCAGTTCTTCTAGGTAGTCCATGACTATTTCATAGGATTAAACCAGTTCTTAAAGCAAAGTAGCAGCCATTATGTCTGAGTACTAACTGTTCTTTTCCCATTGGTGCCTGTGTGATTTTCTGTTCTGTTACTTTTTATGGATTCTAACAAGTTTTTAATCCTTTCACTTGAAAACTTTTTCTTTTTATTCTCGGTAAGAGACATACTCTTTGCTCTAGATGGTAGCAGTAGGGCTGCCAGCCCCCAGGGCTGATTACTTGATGAGGAAGGCCGATCTTGATCTTCCTGTTGTAAAATCCAGGCACTTTCTCTGGCCAACTCTACAAATTTTTGCAGCTGGCTTTGACTTACATTTTTGCTTATGTTGAGAGAAGTTTCAAAAGGATTCTGAATGTGCAGAGGAGAAGAATCAGGTTTGTTTTGTTCTTTTCCCTATAAATTATTGCACAGAAGAAAAAATGAGTAAGTATACGAAGGGCGTAACTCTAAGAACAGTTTGGTTAACATAATAAATTGTCAAAACATAAAACACCAACACTAACTTTACAGAGTAAAGGATTTCTTTCCTAAGGGGGCTGGGTATGTATGTTGTATTTGTATGTATGAACTTTTAACTTTTCTTTTTTTTAAAACCTCTGTAGCTTTATAAATGTTCTTTGAAAAAAACAACTTAAGCTTATGATCTATGAATGAGGATGTCACTGCTCAGATAAGAGGTACCTGGACTGAATTAACCAATAAAAGTACTTTTAAAATAATCTTTTACCTAACAAGCTAGAGCTTGAAAGGGGAAAAAGAAAAAAGAAAAATGGATGAAAATAAGATGAAGATAAATTTATTTTTGAGACTTGCTAAAAACACATCTATTATGGCGGGAATAAACACCAAAATTAAAATCCTTAAATTAAATATAACAATAAATATTTCCCAAGTATGAAATAAGAAAGGAAGAGGAGGAACAAAGGATTATTCATTATTCATTTCAAACACTAAAAAGTTTCTATTACATTCCTAAAGATCCAACAATAAGGTTCCGCCATTAAGACAATACCTCACAGAAAAAAGAAAAGCTATGAATCGAATGAACAGCACTAAGTCATGAGACTACGTACCATTTCCTCTTTCAAATAATACCACAAATATTACTTAAATATCACAAAGCAAATGATCCAGAGTCTCCAGTGTGAGCAGCACTGTTCACTCCCTAACTTCTTTCATGCCACTGCTCAGCAAGGGTCTTGCCTATCTGTGCTCTCTGAACCCCAGAGTACAAACGGATAAAAGAACTTTGTATGTTTGATGACCTTTTTCTTCCAGACTGCACTGCAGAACTTTCTGTATTCTCTCTCCCCCACACACTTTTAACAAAGCCCCCATGAACAGAATAAAAAGGAAGAATGAAAAAAAATAAGCAGAAGATAAAATATCTGTGTCAGTGTTTTATGAAGCCAATCCTGTGAAGTTTGTAGCTAAGCAGCCAAATGCTAAACAGAATAAACCCAAACAGAGCCATCACAAGGACCTCCCACTTGTAAACAAATGTTGGCTAGGTTTCTACCCTGATTATATCTTCTTAAAAAAAAAGTCTATCATTCTAGCTACTCAGAAGGTGGGAAAAAAATCATAACTTCATTTGCTTTAAATAAATTAAATCCTAAGGGCTCAAATTGAGGGAATCACTAAAACACCTTTGGGACTATGTATTAAATGTCTTCCATAGAAACATAAATCCAATTTAAAAACAACTGTATGTAAAATTACGTTTTCCAGAACACTTTTCTGTGTGTACGTCACACTGTAAGGGATACGGTGCAGCACCACGTGGTGACAGAAGTCCCAGGGCATGGTGAGAAAGGCAGATGCTACAGAGCTGGCTTCTGCCCTTCCAAATGATGAGATGACTGATCGTAAGTCACTCCTCTGGCACTGACCTTCCTATTACTACCTAGTACTGTAGACTTGACATAGCATTTGTTAGAGTGCTCTGAAAACTAACAGTACAGAAGAAGACCAGATACTTAATAATTAATTATTAAAACATTACTTACCTGTCGAATATTTATGGAATTTTTATTAAAAGTGAAATTGCCAAAATATTCAAAAAATTCCTTCAGTAGTAATTCTGCAAGAAAATAAAACAAGGAAAATCAGAGGAAAAGTCTGTTTCAATCCAAAAAGGAATAAACAAAAATAAAAACACTTACCTAGTGTTTCTGTGTTTCCCGAAGGTTTAATTCTATTCAAGTCTCGAAGAAATGTACAGTTGTTGCCTTCTATTATACATTTATCTTCTGCATCTTAAAGCAAAATGAAAACTATTTCATATCATAATTCAAAGATATTTCCTACCTTGGAAAAGAAATCTATGATTTAAACAAATCAAAGTTACAGTGTGTCCTATTAGTCCATGTTACAATACACTTACAGTTAAGAGGACTTAAAATTCCATTTAAAAAGAGTTGAGACTAACTATACTACAATGAAATTAACATTGCACTAAATTTAGCATACTAGAATTATTGTCTATGGACGACTCAAGGGTTCCCAATCAATCTTTTGAGGTAATCAGTTTTTTAGTAATAAATGAAAATGTAGGAAGTTCTGATCTTTGACCAACCCAAATTTTGGCACTATCTTTAATCAGTGCTTAATTTAGATCTCCAATTCCATTCTTACCACCTTTTTATACATTTACTCAATGATTCATACATGACATACAGTAAATGCTGTAAGAGTTTTTAAAAACTGCAGGTAATTTCTAAAATGCAGTACTCCAGAGTGACTGTAATTCAGCAATTCAGTAAAAGTTCAGTAACAGCACATCAGACTTAGGCACTGATGTTTTCTACTATTTTTATCTTTAGAGATAATCATCTTCCTAATTATTGATAAATATACAACCACCATGAAATTCCTGGCCCACTCTAATCTACTTTCCACTATACACTACATAATATACTCTTTTGAAGAGAAAACTCCCACTCTACAGAAATCTCATCAAAGGGCGCCTTCTATCTCAAAGCGTTTCATAATTCCAAACCGGTTCTCTGTTCCTCGTGTTCCAGCCTCCACTTGTACTCAGCTGACTGCATTCTGACCGTACACCTGCCGTCCACTCCTCTGCCCCAGTCTGCGGCTACAAAGGCCACTGGCCTATTCATTATTCCCCCTGCCCACAACAACAGCACTAGCACAGAGCAGGCACCCAATCAATAATCTGAATGATTGCTGACACGTGATTTTAAATGTCTGTAATCACCAGAGAGAAATTTGAAAGAGATAAGACTCCTTCAAACTTCTGTCTCCTCTTTTTTTGTGGTTTTCGTTATTTTTTTGTTAAGACCTGGGTTACTGACATAATTTCTCAAAAATCATTCTAGGTTCTAACATATTAATCTCAATAGCAAATTTTATGTGCTCTACGATACAACTTACAGTACACTAAATAGCTTATATAGATCTATTTTTATGGAACCTGGGCACATGTTTTACTATTTCAAGAGATCAACAGAGTATAATATTTGTGACACAGCGCCAGTCACATATACTGATGCTCTTTTAGGTGTTGTATCTTTTTTCAGGAATGTATCTCCAATTAAAGCATTACTAACTTAGAAAAATGAGATCCACGTTAAAATATTTCTAGAAATATACAGCAATAAAAAACAAACTGTCTCTGAGTGTTACTTTTCACTAAAAGGATTTTTAACATACAGTATTGAAACAAAGGAGAAAAATCATCCTCTGATTTAAGATAGGGCCATCTTTGTTTTTTCAAAACCCCTTAAGGCATTGCAGTCTAACAAACAACTTGGTTGTCAAGTCTTTCCCCTCCTTTTCTCTTTCTCCTGGTTTTTTTTTTTTTTTTTTTGCTGTAACTATCACCCACAAAACACCTACACAGACCAATACAACAGCCACCAGCCACCTGTGACTATTAAAAATTCAAATTCAAATTTCAGTTCCGTAGTCACACTAACCTTGTTTTAAGTGCCTAATGACTACAATACTGCACAGCATGGATACAGACCATTTCTATCACTGCAGATGGTTCTCTTGGATAGTGCTGCCTCAGCAAAGGGATTCTGCAGCCTATTCAGACACATGAGACTCTATCACTGTAATTCCATGGCACTGACTGTCTTAAAAGTTTTGGATGAAACAGTGGCAAAAATTCATAAGTAAATACAAACTCTCTCAGTTGTGAGGAAAACATACACATAAGTATCTTAATTAACTCATAATATTAATATAAACTTGATGACACCTTCCTTCACCCTAAGTGAACTTAAAAACTATATATGAAAAATTAAGGTTATATATTTACTAACCCTAACTTCCTTGTTTCCCTTGGAAATCTTAGGTCCTCATGGATTGGCAAGCAATTACTGTTTTTCAGCACAATACGCAGGACAAATATAATTTACTGAGTAACATTCTCACAGATACATCCAGATTGATAAACTTACCCCCACTTTCAGGAAACGAACACTACAGTACTACAATAATCCATAATTTATCACAGAGATCCCTGCTGCAATATCTGGTATTAATAGATTACTAGGGGGTACAATATAATCATATCTTTGGGATGTATAATCATTCATGTTTTTTCTAGTCAAAAGAATGGAAATCAACACTGTGCCAGCCATAAGCATTTCTAATAAATAACTGTAAGTTGATAAACACATGAATAAGAAATATAATAAGCATCAAGTTCATATGAGGCTTATTTTTTTCTCTTGAAAAAATCCTTTATAATGTTCTACTTTTATAAGAGTCTGCTAGAACTAAACTTGAATAGCTAAAAACGATATAAATAACTATGTTCAGCTTCTATTAAAATGATTAACAGGTCTGAACCTTCCAAGATGCCAGTTGTAAATAAGAGGGAGGGGTAAACAGCGATTGTGCTCTCCGCAGGCTAAATGTTTAATATTTGCAGGGGTGTGGGGGACAGGTATAACCTTAGGCTTATCAGACATCTGAGGAAAGCCTCTAATATGAAACTATGCAAAATAAAATTTTAAAACTATTTAGTTTTGGGCTAGGTAAAGAAAAAACAACATTAATTGAATATTTGATGCTTCTGACTGTTTTGAGAAAAGATTTAGACAACTGGTAGCAAGTCTGAGATTCGATTAATGTTAAGTACGTAAAAATCTAAGCAAACAAAAAATAAGAAAATAAGTAGTACTAAAAACCATTAACTTTAAAGAATATAAAAAGTTGGGCAGGAAAGGAAAGTAATTTACTCCATGGATCAGATGTAAATAGCATTTACATAGTCATAAGAATGTAAAGTGTGCACACCAAAATTATGATATAGCATATTCAGAACATGAGGGATGGCGCGGATGTGTGTGTGCTAGGACTACAGGAGGAGAAGAGATAATTCCTCCTCTTCTATAAAGGGAAGTCACAGATGGTATCTAAACCCAAAAATCAAGAAACAGCAATTCAAGCATTTTATTTAGAAATAAGGTTAAAAATTTGCATCAGCTAAAGGGTTAGAAGTAGCTGTCCAAGGGGAGAGGCAAAAGGAGCAGAAAGCACAGGCTGAGAAGGCACGTTATCGTTACAAAGTTTATAGAATTATTTTACTGTTTAATCATGTGTGCCTGTAACTTTGATGGAAATGAAACCTTAAAAAAAACAATCACAGTTCTTTTCAACATTGTTAAGACTGTTGGGGAGGTTGGTACTTTGAGAAGGGAGCCTGCAAGCCTCATTTGCCAGCAAATGAATACACTTCTCTTTCCTTCTCCACCCTTCCCAGAAAGATTGTTAACACCACTGAGACACTACTAAGAGAGTGAAAGGCAAACACAGTGTACATACATACAAGAGACACACAGAAACAAATACATAACTATATGTGTAACAAAGGACTCATATCCCAGAATATGTAAAGAATTCCTAAAAATGAGTAAGAAAAAGACAGAAAACCCAATAGAAAAATAGGGATAAGACTTACAGATGCTTCGTAAGAGATAACCAAATGGCTAACAAATACATGAAAAAGTGCTCAACTTTATTAGTCATTGGGGAAAAGAAAATTACAAGCATACCACTACATGATGCCACTACATATGCTTCAGAACAGTAAAAAAAGACAAAATCAGGTGTTGGCAAAGACATAGAACAATTATAACTTGTATATAATGCCCGTGGGAATTTATACTTTGGAAAACTGGCAGTATCTACTAAAGCTGAATATACTCAAATCTTAAGACTCAGAAATTCCACTCCTACTATAAACCTGACAGAAATGAGTAACCATGTTCACCAAAAGACATGTGCTAGAATGTTCATATAAGTAACTACTTACAATAGCCCCAAACTATAAATTACTCGAATGTTCATCAAAAATAGAATTAAGGCCGGGCGCAGTGGCTCACGCCTAGCACTCTGAGAGGCCGAGGCGGGCGGATCGCTCAAGGTCAGGAGTTCGAAACCAGCCTGAGCAAGAGCGAGACCTTGTTTCTACTATAAATAGAAAGAAATTAATTGGCCAACTAAAAATATATGTAAAAAATTAGCCGGGCATGGTGGCACATGCCTGTAGTCCCAGCTACTC